>JBBPTX010000162.1:0-55409 GCA_038094595.1 Pulveroboletus aff. annulatus
CGAAGGTTTTCTCAGTGTTGGCAATGTTTTGATCAGCCATTTTATCATACCACATTTCAGAGAAGGATACGCCATGACCCTTGCTCATTTTGTTGAGGGAGGTCATGATTTTGTCGTTGTCGTCAGCGTAGAGGGCTGAGTTGAGGGCGAAGTATGCGGTCATGGCTTTGATCCATCGGGAGGCATCTTGGGGTTCCCCGGAGAAGTCAGCAGGGAGGGCAGCTTTGAGCTCAGACTTCTGGGTGGACATGGCTGGGGGTGCTGGGGGTGCGAGTGGTGGGAGTATCTGGGGTGGTGGAACGGCTGGGGTGGGTGTAGGGGGAGTCTGAGGTGGGGGGGTTGTGGGGGCTTGTGCTGGGGGATTTAGACAAGGTCGTCTCGTGGGGTTTAACAGTGGGTTGGGGGCATGGGATGACCCTGTCACTCGACAGGATCCAGGGATCAAGGATGTAGAGGCTGACGATGGTGAATCGTCTTCAGAGTCAGAGGGGGGGCGAAACAAAGAGTGTCTTGGCGCAATGGTGATGGTGGGTTCGTCCTGCTTCTAGATAGAAGGGACGGGGGAAGACTCTTGATCTTTTGTTACGCTTTGGCAAACGTCTTGAACGTAGGAGTGACCAATGTTCTTCACTAAGGTCGGACGCTCACGAAGAGCTACCACAGAATCCTTAGGGAGTTCAGAGTCACACGGAGGGGCAAAGAGGCTCAAGATGAGTGCGATTTACAGTGCAGATCAAGAGTAGGGTACGAGTACACGCAGCAGAGGTATAAGTACTACGAGGTGACTAATAGTACTAGTGTAAGCAAGGGGATACTAGGCCGCTGTGAGAGAAGCGGCTGGGGAGGAAGGCTGTCCATGGGAAAGACGGAAGTAATACCATATTGTTGGGAAAGGTACCATGCACAGGGCGGAGGGGAAGAGCAGAAGAGGAACCTGTGCTATGGAGAAGTAACAGAGCGTCCTGGCTAAAGAGGAGACAAGGAGAAGAGAAGAAAATCGTAACATAATCAACCCACATTTCCTATACAATAGCATCACGTCATGTGTCCACATGCCTCTGTTCATCTGCATCTGCAGGTCCCTCACTCAGAACACCATCCTCACCTTCTTCAGCAGTGTAATCGATATTAAGAAGCTCTGGATCAAAAAAGTCTTCAGGATCATACCAGCAAATAAAATTGTGGATTGTACAAAGCACAATGGGGATGCATGCTTGAATGTGCATGTCGTATTCGAGAGGGATCTGGAGGATATGGAATTTGTGCTTTAACATGCCAAAAATCCATTCAATAATGTTCCAGAGGGCAGCATGACATAGGTTGAATAGTTCTTCCTGGTTTTGTGGCCTGTTATAATAGATGAACGCAAGAAGGATGACATTGAAAAAAAAACCTTTGATTAGCCTGACACCATTCTTTCAGATGATACCAGATACTCCGATATGGCACAAGAAGCACATCTGATGTTCCAAAACTAGCATCAGCAAGAAGGTACTTGCCATGTGGCATCTGCAAATTGTTGGAATGAGCATCATTCCATAGCATTGCATCAGCAGTCAAGCCATCCCAGCCGGTGAGGAAATAGGTGAAAAGGAAGTCGAAGTCACAGATAAATAGACAATTTTGAGAGAGGTATCCTTTGCAGTTATGCATGTGTGGATGGTCGTCAAGAGAGGCAAAGACGCAGATATGTGTGCCATCAACAGCACCAATACAGTCACAAAAAAAGCAGAAATACAGGTCATCCACGATGATTGGTGATGTTGGGGTATTTTGAATGGGGAATTGAACTTGTGATGTGTAAAATGGAGGAGTGGAGAAAAAAAACAACATGTCCTTAAAATATGTATCTAGAAAATAGATTGGCAACACCAGTAAAATAAATGTAATACATACCTTGTGATCGTTTCTTTCAAATGTTGAAACCTTTCAGTGACATGGCGTGATGGTAGGCCAGTTACACAGGTGTACAAAAAAATGCCAAGTTGTTCTTCAACAGATATCCCATTTCATGATCTGGTGAAGCCCTGGCACATAAGAACAACCATCATCTTGTTGAATGTCTCATGGCTAATGCTGAGACATGTTTGGATTCGTTCTGGATGGCCATTGAGCAGCTCAATCATCCATCCTTCTCCAGTTAGGACAGATGTGTGGTATGGGATCAGAGCTGTAGATGTAAGAAAGAGTAAGTTATAATAATATAACATCTGAGTGGAAATGATTGCTATCAAAGCAACCAGACGATTCTGATGATCTTGCTGAAGCTTTTGCACTTCAAGGTCCATCATCATGGGGGTAGGTCGTAGGGTATATGTGTCGTGATTCTCAGGTGTGCGATCCGGACAATGCCGAGTAGTTCATGTGATGCGAAACGAAAAGTCCGTTTCATATTTCGCAGTCTGTACGGGACCTAAGTTACTTTGCCCTTGGTAACTCGTCGTTTTATTCCCACACCTAGCACGTGGGCTGAGTTGGGGTTTTGCAGCTGGTACGCCGAAGATTGCGAACGTCTCGCGATACTGCGGCAATTGCGTTTGCTCAACATGTTTGTCATCGGATCGGTAAGTTCGTATACTGTACATGCATGATCATGGTCAGCGAGTTTGAGTGTGCTAAAGGGTTTGACGGCGATAGATCAATCTTTCCAAAGCTGTACATAGCAAACCGAGCCGTGCACGCATGGATGCTTGGTACGAACAAATGGGCATACCCTTTGATCCATTTGAAGCCATGACAGTCTCTGAAAGCAAATTCAAAGAATTAGAGTGCCCACGATGTCATACTCATGTCTACATCCGTGAGTACACACTGTCAGCTGGACGCTGCGTATGACAGTTCAATAAGTGTGTGTTGGTCAGCGTTTGCCAATGATGATGGCACTGGGTTCGCAGAGGCGAAGCTCTCGACCATGTGTCCACTTCCTGGGTGCAGGCTCAGAATCACGCATGGAAACCTTGCTGTTGCAAAGTTTGTGCGTGATTTATCGGAAAGAGATGGAACAGAGAATGCACCCCAGCACCCACGATGCCCTGCTCACTTTCCAGACCGTTGGCATGAGGCCGTGTGGCAAGATGGAAAGCCCAGGGAGGAACCACAACAATCGCCTTGTCTTTGCAAAAACATAAGGTCCGAATGTGGGCCTCAGGTAGAAACGGATCTGAGGATGTCGCCGATGCGTTCGCCGGCTGCTGGGCATTTCGAAAAGATGTTTTCTGCGCTTCCAAGTCCTTCCTTTTCCTTGCGGTAATTGTGGATCTGAATCTGATGTATGGTATTCCGAGCAAGAGATGGACTCGGATGCGTGTGCTATTATTTCATTGGACAAGTTTATCCTCAGGAACAGAGTACCCACTATGATACAGTGATACTATATCCGGGGTCAGGTTCAACACTAGAATCGGACATCTATCAGACTCATCAGCTCAAAGCTTAAGGTAACCTATATAACTAGTTAGAGGCATGGTGTCCGTCTATTCTTTATGCCTATCTTGACGACACATCAAACCACCATGAAATATATCACACACCATTACTTAGCAATTTAGCAGTACATCTTGCCCTAGAGGTGGCGTCTTCCTTAGATAGTATACAGATGACGGAAACCTCATGCATACCATCTATTGACGCTAGAGTAACGTCCACTTCTTCTACCGTCTCAGAGACGTCAACCTAACTTGGCTGTGTAGCACTGCATCAAGTCATCAATGATCCAAGTCATTAATACTAGTAGTAGCCTCGGTGTCCAACGCGATGGAAAAAGCGAGAGATAGCACGTACCCCCGGGATCCCATCCGATCGTAGAATCAAACCCTCACTGATTCACTGAGGCTGCATTCAAGTCTACACCGGGGTCGTTGCTCACGTAATATCTAAACCACCACGGTTCAGCTTGGAATCAACACATCCTTTTTGGTACAACCAAAAGGAAGTTTGCCCACATCGGTCCGTGCGTTATTCGGCATGGAGACAAATGCAGCAAAGATAGCAACGACGTAGGAATCCAGAAACTTTCTTTGCTTGAGTAAATCTCTATGTTGCTCATCAAACGTCTTTGCATGGTGCGTGTGCCAGTGGCGCGTCGGCACTTACTTCATAACTCTGAAGACTTTTGATAAGTCGCTCTCTTATGCAGGCTGCTAGGCTAGAGGATAGACTGGTCACCAGCTCACCGTGCAGAAATGACTCGTACTCTTTGGAAACTGGGTCACGAAGAACTGTGCTGAAGACCACTGGATGGCAAATCCGCCCGCATCATTGGCACGGCCGACATGGGCAACCCAACAGGGATAGATGAATGTGAGCCACTCTTTCAACCGGCATTATTGAACTAACCCCCAGCAGGCTATTGCCACAGATGGCCGGTGTCATTGTAAGCCGTTGCTATGAACCTCGGACTGCGCCATTTGTTGAACCCCGAAGCCACCATTACTATGGTTCCAAGTCCTACAAGGAATGAATGTCACATTGGCGAAAAATAATACCGAATTCAGGGAGTTGGTCAGATATGTGCAGTTTGGTCTAAGATTGATTAACTGACCGATGCCCTTGACAGTCGGAACAAACAAAGAACAGTTATCAATCTACTAGCCCACTGTGGGTCTACTACTTCGGATGCTTCGCACCTCTTTGTACAGCATAAAAGGGAGTAGCCATAGGCCCCAACTTCCAACCCCTCCGCCTCATCTTCTGCACCATGCGACTGTTCTGTCTCGCTATCCCAATCACCGCCAGTCTCGTCAGGGCCGGCCATTACGATGACTCTACCCGAAAGACCAAGGAGAACATCCACAGCGCACCTCATGGCTGGGTCAGACAACACCCTGCACCTCCGGACCATCTTTTAGGGCTCAAGATCGCCCTTCCCCAACCACATTTCCCCATTCTCGAGCAGCATCTGTGGGAAGTCAGCGATCCAAGCAATGAGCGCTACGGAGCCTACTTGTCCAAAGAAGATACCAACGTGCTAATGGCACCACGCCCAGAAGCGCTCGACGCAGTCAGCGTGTGGTTGTCTTCATATGGTATCGAGGAGGAAGATCTCCACCGATCATCAGCCCAAGACTGGGTGACTGTCCACGTCCCTATCGCACTTGCGGAGGAAATGCTCGGTACGGTATGAATCATGGCTTTCTCTCTGTCTTCGAGTATTGAATCAGACGAACGCAGAAATACCACGTGTATACCCATTCAAACGGCTTCGAGAGCATCGTGAGAACGACCAACTATAGTCTTCCGGAGAGCGTGTACGAACACATTGAGTTAATTCAGCCAACCACAATATTTAGTCGCCGCAAGCCGTTCAAGAGCACGCACCATTGGTCGAATACTATGCTATCGTCCAATCTTCCCAATGACACAATTACCGGTCCTGCCGGAAACCAAGTCGACGCCAGCTGCAACCACACGGTACGATAACAGGTCTGGTATATGGTACCATCTGACGAATGTCTTCTGTAGATTACTATCAGCTGTCTCAGACAAATTTACAACGCAGTTGGATACAACACCTCGGCTATGAATGGTAATAAGGTTGCTGTGGTTGCTTTCTACAACGACTCTGCGAACTACAAGGATCTCCAACAATTTTATCAGTGGCAGAACCCTGCCGCGTACGGGTCCAATTACACGTTCGTGTCCATCCACGGTAAGAGCGTTTTATCCCCTGAAAATCCATCTGCTCGCTACAGTATGTTTAGGTGCAGTCAACAACCAGAGCGCCGATCATGGTCTTGTGTTTGAGGCAAACATAGACGCTCAGTTTACTTTTGGACTGACCTACCCAACACCCGCAATCACCTTGTCCACCGGGTCACCAAATGGCTTAACCCCTTTTATTCCCTCTGTGGACTGGCCGGAGAATTACAACGTGCCATGGGCTGACGTTCGTATCTGTTTTCCATCACAATGTCTGAGTCGCACAATCGTTGTTTACAGTTTCTGGACTATATGTTATCTCAAGATTCCCCTCCCCAGACAATCTCTCTCAGCTTTATCGATGAAGAGCAGACTGGTACTTTATTATATTACTCGCTCTACATACACTGACCCCAGCAAGTCCCGCCCACATACGCTACCCGCGTCTGTAATGGCTTTGCCGCACTTGGTGTCCGCGGTGTCTCTATCTTATCTGCTTCCGGTGATGGTGGGGTCGGAACTCCATACCCAGTGGAAGATCAGATATGTCTTAGCAATGATGGCAAGAACAGGACCATGTTCCTCCCTGCTTTCCCCCCTTCTTGTCCTTAGTAAGTGTATCCTATCAAGTGTACAGCGGACTCTGATCGGCCTTTTAATCTACCCAGTGTGACTTCCGTTGGGGGCACCACTCAGATCCCCGAAATTGCTGCTAATTTTTCTGCTGGAGGCTTCAGTAACTATGTGCGTTTATCCATATAACCGCTTTCTACTGTTGCGCTGACTGGCTCCCAATTAGTTCCCTCGACCCAGCTACCAGAATGCTGTAGTAAACAATTATCTGAAGAAACTTGCTCCTGGGACCTATGATGGACTATACAACCGGTAAGTCTTCTTATCTCTTTGCATGACTACATCCGCTGAGTAACGCCATGCTAGCAATGGACGCGTAAGTAGCTGTTAGTCCAAAGCGATATATCTAATTCACTCACCTGTGCTTGTGCGCAGGCCATTCCCGACGTCGCTGCGCAATCCTTTCATTACCAGATCATTTTTTACGGTAATATAAGTAATGCGACAGGCACATCTTGTTCCGCTCCCACTTTTGCTGCGTTGGTTTCTATGCTAAACGATGCACGGCTCAACGCAGGCATGCCTCCCCTCGGCTTTCTGAACCAATGGCTGTACCAGGAGGGGCACGTCTTCCTGAACGATATTACAGAGGGCAATGCCCCAGGGTGTGGAACAGAAGGCTTCAACGCTACAGTCGGATGGGATCCTGGTGCGCATTATCATATTTTGTTCCCCTGCGTTGGCCCCCAGGCATATACGGATTATTGATACATTGACCCAGTGACTGGTCTGGGCACGCCCAATTTCCAGAAATTGCTGGCATCGGGAGTCAGGAACCACTATTAGCTTGAGTGTCGTCCACTAGTATCGCAGCGTGTACACTCTGTTAAGGTAATCAAACACACGGCCAACCTGAGATATGCTCGCATCTCTGAAAAAGGTCGTATTTACGACGTGTACTCTGTTCCCAAAGGGAGAAACAATGAAGCGAGAACCTGCCGGGTGTCAACCCACTTGCCAAATCTACTGCCCAACACCATACATGCCTTACCAATGGGCCAATTCAGTCCCACTGAAATTATTTTTCCATTCGAATTAGTCCTCTTCGACATCAATGTAACGTTATCGTCTGTGGCAAGCGACACTCAAAACTCGATATGACGTCCTTACGATATGGCCAAACTAAATGGAGCCTCAGTTGTGCTTGTACTGGGCAGGTATTTGTGGAGCCTTGGACCCTGTTTCCGTCGACTGCGTGAAGAAACCGGGTACCAGGGTGTGTAACTAGCAAGTTGTTGTGTAAAAGCTCCAATAAACTTCGCACTTTACCGCACTTTACTGCACTTCACTTCTCGACCATTACACTGTATTCGCCCTGTGAGTAGCTACCCGTCGTGTGGTCCGCATGCGTTGTCCCGGCACGACTTAGCAAAAGCCCGGGCTGCTGACGTCAGCGTATCACGTGCACAGGATTGCCATGCAAAAATTCCAGAATAAGCTGACTTTCACACAGGACACGTTACGATCGTCACGAGTGTACCAAATCTACATCTAATACCCTCACGAAGAATGAAATAGATCGAACAAGCGATGATGAGGTGATAGATGATTGCATGCTCCTTGATTGTGGTGGGTATCGCCAGGCCTGGATCATAGCTTGGCATTATGCTTCCGTCTCAGATGTCTCCAATTTTCTTTCTCGACATCTCTCCTGTTAACTCCTTCCCTGCCAGCACTATCATCCTTGAAGGGCTCCCGCCTCTCTTTGGGAAGTATCGCCAACAGCGCTTCGGGACTGAACTCGCCATTCTCATCACGAGCCTCGTCCAGCTGCTTCTTCGCCTGCTCTAGAATCTTTGGGTATGCTTTCCTCGCCTTGGCTAGTTTCTTCTTGTCCCCCTTGACCTCCTTCATCCGCTTATTCACCATATCCCGTGTCCTGTCCAGATACGCTCCAAGTCTCTCCAAGTCAGCAATCGCTTCTCTACGTTCTCTATATTCCTCGCCACCCTCCTCCGCCCGTTCCGAATGCTCATCCGCCGCTGTTGAAGTCCTAGACTCGTCGACTCCTTCCACGCGCTCCCCGTCCGCTTCCATCAGCTTCCGCCATTCCATCCCAATCTTTCGCCACTCCATCATGCGCGCATTGCTCGCTGCCAACGGTGGACGGAGTGTCCGAGCGGCGGCTTCATTGGGGTCGACCCCTTCCCGCTCACACGCGACGCGGATCGGGTTGGCAGGTGTGAGGAGCGCATATGCGATTTGCTGTGCGGGCGTAGGCGCATCTCGTGGTTGCACCTCGAAATCGGGGGGGCGCTCGTATGCGATGGTTGCTATCTTGATAAGAATGGATCTGTACGCGTCCGGATGAGTTGCCCAACCGTGTAATGTAGCGGGAGAGGACTGACGCAGTGAGCCCGAATACGGGTTTGACACCCTCGCTTTCACGCCCGGTAAGAAACTTGTGCAAGCGAAATGTACCACCGTCGCTCCAGGGGATGTCGATAAACGAATGGTAGGGAACATTCGAGTCTGTACTACGAAGGCTTGGCAGGTGGAATGTCGACGCCAAGAACGAGACTAATGGTCGTGCGAATATCGACGTGACCTCGGATGGATTCAGGTGCGGCTGTCGCGGTAGAATGATAAAATTGCGAGTTGACACGGAGAATGCACGCGCACGAACCTCCAAACCCTCAGGCTCAAGTATCAGAACGACCACCCTAAGATTTAGCGAGCTAAATGATTAAAGGAAGTATTAGAGCACACGATCAAAACACGCACGGTGTGACCATGATCTCCCCCTTTGCCAAGTGCGGCTCCATCACGCACAACAACGGCACGCGTTCCTTGTCCCGAGGTAACCCAACCTACATGCACACACCAACCAACGTCATTCGTCACTTTATGGGGAACCGAATTGAACCATACCTCTTCAAAGGCTTCGCGTCTCTTGACGTATATCAACCCAAGACCGAGACAACTGCCAAGAGACAGACTCACGGCTGTATCCTCTATCGTCACGTCTTCTGCATCGATCCTTCCCCCTGGAAGTGCCGTATCACCCGCAAACGTCTTGAGCGTGTCTGACCGTCTATCCAGCACCGCCAGTGAGCTCGACGCCCCAGAGACCACACCACACACCGACAACGCACCTGCTGAGAAGAACAAGCAAATCCCCAGACCGACTCACGAACAACGGGACCAACACCGCTGAACTCGACGCCCTCGGGAATCGTGCACGCGTGTGTACCGCACGGTAGTGCAACAAGTTGTGAATACATCTGGGCGTCAAGCATATTGCCTCAAATCACGGATCCACGACACGACACACCTCGTAGTTTCCTCCTTGACACCCAACGCCTTCACATGTCCTAAGACCCGCTCCACATCCGGGTGTGGATACTTTAGAAAGTTAGGTGGTGGACGAGAGGCAACACCGTCGGATGGCATTTGGATCCGACCAACTCAGGAACCGAGCATTGTCCGAGACTCAGAGGCTGTGCTGCAGTCAGAGCAATTAACTATACTTCTAGCAAGACTATCCGTTCAGTTTTTTCTACTTACAATCACTAGGATATACGCCCAGGAAAACAAAATGGCAGTCTTAAAAAGAGAGGGCTACAAAAGAGTGATGGAGATGATTCAAAAAGAATTGTCCGTGCTGCTGCGAATCATGATGATGATGAATGATGCAAGACGACAAGAGACCAAGGAAAACTCGAGACGGCGAGTCAAGCTACGACTGCGACAATATCTTGTCAATCGACTCGTTCATAAACTCTCTGCGTGGCGTCAAGTCCGCTTTCGGGAACCTGGCTTGGATCGCCTCCCGTGCTGTCCTGCAAACGATGAGCAAGCACTTCCATACCTCAACCAGCAGACACTCACTTTTTGGTCACCGTCATCAAATCCTGGGTACTCAGATACCCCCTCAACGCGTTAAACACCTCCTCGTCCGTCGGATTCGGGTTCATACTCGGTCCTGAAAATGCATTCACAGACGTCGCCATCGAAAACGTCGATCCCCGTCTGTCCCCAGACCCAATCGGGCCAGGTGGCGTCAACCCAAATCCGCCTGTTTGCGACCCATTCCCGGTCAACATGTTCATGTTCATCCCGTGCATGCTCAGCATGGACATGGTTGCGCGCGGATCAACCATCCCGTAGATACTTCCCGTGGGTTGATATGCAAGCGGTCCCATCACGCCACCATACTCGGAACCCGCCACACTACCCGCCCCAGGCGTCATCGGCATAAACGGCATCGGGGGTAACACGCCATACTGAGACATGGGTGGCTGTCGACCGTCATACATCGAGCCCTGTCGAGAACCAGCCAGACTAGGACGCGAAGGTGTTCCCCGGTAATTGATCATCGAATTGTTCACCGCGTTCGTGTCCCGGTAATAGTCCCCACCGTTGGATGGGTGTGGCGAGCCTTGCCGAGAGGGCGGGAAGCGGGGCTGTGAACGCGCCTTCAAGTTGCTGATTCCCGTGTCGTCCGAGCGCCGCGAGGCACCGTCCCAGGTTTCCGCTTCGTATTCGCTAAACTTCTTGAGTGGGATCATCGACTCGTCGAATCGCTCATCGTCGTTCATTATGACCTTTTTGCTCCCCCCATCACCGATCACGACACGAGTATTTCCCCACGAGAAGTCGTCCATGCACCAAAACGAATAAATCGGCAAAAAGAAGCTGTACACCGGGTATCTATCCAAGACGGTCAGTCCAGGAATTAAAACGACCCGAAACGCGTACGAGAGGAGATAAACGACCATCCATCCGACAAGCATGAATTCCCGCTTGATGATGAAGATCAATGCCTACAGCGCTCCAGTCAGCCCCCCACACACAAAAGGTACCACAAACATACCTGTAGCCCATAGGTCACGCCCAACATGATGATCGAAATGAGTGGCAACGAACTACTCCCAGTAGACACCGCAACGACCAAATACGCGAGCTGCAAAAAAATGATCAGCACAAATCCCGCACCCATCCACTCGACTCACGTAAACGACCGTCGCTGGAAGGATCTATCCACGCCCCGGTCAGCACTACCCCACAAGAAGAGGGAAACACGCACGATCGTCCCCAACAAATCGATAAACACAAAAAACCGCATCGAAAAACAACAAAAGCCACACAATTCGGGCAAGATGACCAACTCCAACAGATTATGCACTGTCGAGTTGATCCACCGTCGTCGTTGCGAAAACAGGACCCGCCATGACTCGGGCGCCATTGTATGCGCCACCGCGTCGGGGATGAACTTGGTCTTGAACGTGGGGAAATGCTTCATGAGGAGGGTCGTCAAAAAACGGTCTTCGCCGAGCGAAAAGAGGTTCTTCTTGTGGAGCGTGTCGACATTGCATTCCGCATACTCGTCGATGATCCGGTTCGAGATGATAATCGGGCGACCCTTGTCTGCCGTACGAACACGATAGAGCGAGAAACATCCCGGCAGACAGGACACCGAACCAAAAAGGGACTCGAATGCCTTAGACAGGTGGTGCGAGATGTAGTATTCGTAGACTTGAATCATGGTCCACCACGAGCCCTCTTCGTTGGTCAGCTTGGTTTCACCACATATCCCGATGATGCTCGAGTCGTCTGCAGCGGATGCGACCAACCGGTTCAACGACTCGGGCGTGACAGTCTGCCCATCTGTCAGCCCTTGTCCAAACCCAAGAGAAGTAACTCACCGTATCCGCATCTACCGTAAAGATATACTCGTAAAACGTCGGATCGATCCCAATCACATTCCGCATCTGATGGAAAATCTCCAGTTCCAGTGGCGACATGGGCGCATCGAAATGCACCCGATTCAAGTAATGCATCAGCAAAATCTGACTGTCCCGCTTCCCGCGATTCCCAGGCTTGGACCGTTCCGTCGGTTTACCAACCTTGACCACGACCATATACCTGCACCCTCGTTAGCGCACCACGAAGAAAAAAGACGAGACGATACTCACGGCACGACATGCCCCTCAAATTCATACAACCCCGAATACACTTTGCCATAATTAATCTGCTTCGACCCCTCCCCAATCGACCGAAACATCAACGGCTCCGGATCCACTTTGGGTTCTACACCCAAGATATCCAGCACGATCCTCGGAGTCGTCCGATCATTACCACTTCCAATGATATTGCCGTCGCAAATGATGAAGAGGAGCTTCCGTTTGTCGTCGTAGTGGAGAGCGGCGAGCGAGTCTATGGTACGCCGGAGAGAGTCTTCGCCTTCGGTGTAGCACGGGACTTGGCAGAGCACAAACTTGTCGAGCATTTCGGGGGAACGTTTGCCAGTAAGCTGGAGTGCCGAAAGGACTGTGCATATGGTGAGCCTCATCCTGACACGAAAACAAGAGACTCACACTTGAGCGCAATAGACGCACATAGGATACCGGTAAACACAAGCAAGAGATAACTCTGCACCGTGCACCGAGGCGTCTTGCGAACGTCGACCTCACCCAGGTAAAACATGTTCTTCAAGCAGTTCACATTTTGTGATGCCGCCGTCGAATTGAGGCCTGCAATCACTTCGTTCAGGCTCGTTGAAATGTCCTCGCCAGCTTGTTGCTTGAACACGTTGACCAGGTCTGTGTCCAAAAAGTTGTAGGGGTTGGTCGCCGCGCCTGCATTCAACGAGTTGGTGTTGACATAGTCAGTCAAGTCATAGATACCCCCATTCCAAATCGCCCAGACTCTGTCCGACGCATCAGCGACATCACACCACAAACACGCCAGACGCACCTCTGAATATTGGAATCCATCGCCTGCGAATAGATCTCGCTCGGAGTCCACACCAACGCGCCCTTGCGATACTGCGTCATCGTGGACAAAAATGTCGACGTGTACCAATCCGAGTTATCCAATGCCGTCCCCTGCGCTGGCTGGTTCGCCCCTGACTTGTGTATCGCATTCGGCACCAATGCCGTAAAGTTCTTGGACGTCAGTTGCAACGACGACGACGACACCAACCCGGGACATGCCAACACGAGCGGCTGGGGGAAATACCCAGTCAAGTCCTGCCCTACGAGCTGAGCCAAATCCGCCGCCGAGTTGGACGAGATGCCAACGAGATCGCTGTGGTCCCCGTGGATAAAGTTGGAGAGGTCGTAGACCCATCCCTGCACCGAGACCCACCAGTCCGTGTTCCCAGTATGTTCCGCCACCTCGTTCGAGTTCCACACCTTGTCATAGTCGGGGCAGAGCAACCGACCGAATTCGACAATGTAAAAGATGACGACCGAGTTCATGAGCAGGATCAAGAAGCATATCGTCACCTTTTCCCGCCAGGCGAGACGAATGTCGGGGCGCTTCATCCGTCCAATGTAGCGTAGCACAAATGAGGGGATGAGGCCGGTTAATAGCCAGACAAAGAAGAGCCACCATTTCCGACTCGTGCTCGTGGGTATTTCCTCGACGGCAGTGGGTGTTGCGTTGACGGCCATTGCGCCCTCCTTGGACGCGTAGGGAGACGAACCACCAGGGCTCCCACCCTTCTTGTCCCATTCAGACCCCCAGCCATCCTCGGACGCATTGAATGCCGGCGTACGAACGTTGGGCGAAGGCAACCCGCTGACACCATACGGAACGTGCTGCTGCTGATTCGGTTCCTGATATCTCGACCCCCGACTGCCCACACGCGCAATCAACAAATTATCACGACTCTCGTTGTCGAGAATCTCGTGCCCGTGCGTGTCGGTATGCGTGTACTCGGTAGCATCGTCCGGGATAGCACTGTCATCGTCATCGATGGCCTCGGGAACCAACCGCCTCTGCTCCTTTTCAGCTGCGCGCACCACGTCCTCGACCACCTTCCACGCATTGTACGACAGCCAGATTGAGCGGTGACCCACGGCATAGTCCGTACCCTCATTCCATCCGTTCGAGGCCGCACATTGCCGAATCCGCTCTGCGTCCGAACCGCGCATCGTTGGTACGTACCGTTCGCAAAACACCTTCTGCTCCATATCCGTGACAAACTCGACACTGCGACGGGAAACCATTTCAGGTATAAGTAGTGCTTTAATCTGTGCCTTGACGCGCCGCTTGTCAAACGAGTTGGGCGAGTTAGAATCATTGGGACGAATGCAGGATATAGTCCAAACATGCGTGCGGTCCAAAGAAGCGAATACCTCTGAGAGTGCGTGGTTGAGTTGCGTAGACACTGTATATATCTTGGTGGAGTCGAGTGGTGGATGTTCTTCGTTTGGCATGGGCGCAGAGCCATCTGGTGTTGCGATATGCGTTGGCTGACGAAGTGGACGAGACGAGATCTGCGCCTGCACAATGCAATTCTCATCCTTGGAATGCTTTTCAGCAGCGAGCGATGGGCCAGAAACCAACTTTGCCACAAAAGCATCCGACGAATTGCGGAGCAACGAGACGAACGCCGAATCAAAGATATCCGAGTCCTTTTCAATAAAGGACGACACGTCGTACGAGCAACTCCCAGCATAATGATTGATCCCGAACAGATTCCGGTCGTTCTCGCCTCCCTGGCTCGGACTTGCCACGAACGACGCATGAACACCATATTTAGAGACGAGATCTTGATGGAGTTCTTCTGCCTTCTTGTCCCCCGCTTTGCCGGATTTGTATGACGAAGATGCCTTGCTCAGAATCCCAAGTATGCCGGCAGGTTTGCGCGTCGCACGCTCGCTGAGCTGAGCACCACGCAAGAGCTCGATGCAGGCCGCGTTATCGACGGTGGTAATGGCCGGAAGGGAGATCCCATCACCGACCATGTGACTATTATAGCCAACGGCGTCCTCAAACGTGTTGCGTAAGACGTACGACTGGACAAGCTCGTCCGTAAAGTTAATGCAAAATTCGTCGAAGCCGTTTTGGCCATAAGCAGAAACAAGGGGCGCAGACCCCGAAAACATCATAGAACCCGTGCCCGTGTGACCACGCGTTTGAAAGCCAGGCGCATCAAAGAGAATTAATTGCGTGGTGGGAAGAATGTCGCGGTTTGAAGGGGCGATCTTGTGATTCGCTGTCTCGACGACATACGCAAAAAGGATGGCATAAAGATCCCGCATAAGTGAATCGCGTTGGAGTGCGCTCTGCTCAACGCCAAGAAGCACGGTATAAAGTTCCTTGCGGACATAATTGGTCTTGTTAGTTAGCGTCTGTGCGAGGTCTTCCGACGCGACACCGAGGAGACGTGCGACCTGCTCGAGCACGGGGAGGTTTGAAACGGAAGCAGAAACATCCTTGGCATCAGCCTCTGTGAATTGGAGGTTGCTCAAAAGGAGGATAGCAACGAGGATGGTGAAAATGGAAGAAAGGTGCTTGGGTTTGAAGCCCAAAGTGCGCATGGCAACGCGGACCTCCTCCATAGCAATGGCATCATCACTGAAGGGTCCATTTGGCAAGCGGTAACAACCAGAAGATGCCAGGAGTGCATATTCCGACGGGTCATCAATGTTGAAGTAGTCGCGTTCCTGAGGTGCAGCACCGGCCAAAAACTGGTAAAAGATGTGGAAGGAACGTTCCTCGTTGGCAAGACGGGTCAAGCGAGATTTGTCGAGGGCAAAGGCGAGGACTTTGGCGGAGTCTATGCGGCCACGATCATTGAAGTGGAGCTCGAGATAACGGGTATGCCGTGATGCATTTGGGTTTGCGACGGTTTTAGCGTTTCCAAACGCGTCCAAAAGGGTGTGAAGAGCTTTGACCTGACTGGCCATTCGGAGCTCCTTCTTTGAATGGGAAGACAAGCGCAGGACCTGGTCTACGAGGAGACGGAGGGTGGACGACTTGCCGGAGCTGGTGATGCCACTAAAGAGGACGTGAGGAGACTAGAAATGAAAAATGAAGGGACGTACCGAGTGACGACGGACTGGGACTGTCTTGTGCGACGCATGAGGAGGTAAATCTGAGCAGCGAGTTCAAATGGGTGGGGTTGGAGGACACGAGAGCTAGCGAGTGAGAGGCCGGTTTCCTTGTAGCAGCGTTCTTCATATTCTCTTGCACTGATGTCGTTCACGTTTGCGAGGGTCTTGTAGGGGTTTATAACGACGAGGTTCGATGTGCCAACTCTAGCGTAGGGCAGGTCAGAGCGAAAGCGGGTGTGGAGGACACCGAGGATGGCATCGTCGGAGGGGTAGACGGTGGCGGAGAGGGAAGAAGAGACGAGGTGGACGATGTCGCCCGAGTTGACTGCGTGTGTGGAGAGAGAGGACGAGGCCATGCCAAGGCCAGTGGAACGAACGTCAAAGAAAAAGAATGAACGAGAAGAAAAAAGCGGCAAGCGGTGACGTTGTGCGTGTCAACCACCACGTAAATTTAGCAAGCGGATCAATGCACAACCGAACAGAGACTCGGATATGTTGCAAAGATGTCAGTACAACAACTGTCTACAAGTCTACCAAAGGACAGCGTCCGACGCGAATTACCTCGTCGAAGCGATTTTCATTTCCAAGAGTCGCCCGTAGTAATTTCCATGTATACGGCACCGGCCTCCCTGTACAGGCACACCATTGACAATGGACCTAGAAGAAACAAGTAAAAGATACCTCAGCTTGCCACCTCGACCACACTGGCATGTGCCTCCTCCCGACTCAAAGCCTCCTCCCACCCCTCCTCAAACAGCTCCCCATTCTCCACCGGATGCGCAACGGACGCAGCAATCTTAGCCTTGCTCTTGCTCCGCAACTCGGCCCGCCACGCATCCACCGCCTGCGGTACCAAACTAGAAGACATGATCAGCATTCACGTCTTCGGACCCTCGACCACCCTCACCTTGGTGCATACGTCCTCGCAAACATCGCTGCCTCAGGAGCCCTGTTCGTCTTCACCAGCAAATCCACACACGCCTCAGTATCCCCCAATTGGAAAAATGTCGCAAAGGCCAGATTATTCGCTCCCTTTTGCTCTGCAACCCCATCACCATCAGCTTTCACACCACACATGAAAGGACTCACTAGCAGTTGCACCGAGCCGTTGCAACCCCTCCCGATCACCAGTCGAGAGCAACAACAGCATCAACGCACTTAAATCATTGGCCCGCTCAAACGCCTCCTTTGCAAGATCGAATCGCCACACCAGCAACGCACGATCACCGAGCGCTTTCCACTTGCTCTCCGCTTCGTTCTCGGGTACTGAACGCACGATCTCAACGGCAGTATCCAGATCGTCCAGCTGCAACGATAGATCAAACTTGTGATCTGGATCGTTGGTCACTTGCATCGCGAGTTCCTTGAGGTCTTTTGCATATCGCGTGGGCGGATAGACATGACGAGATCAGGGATAGGACCTACCTCGACCTTCGAGGAAGCGTGCTACCTTGTTCGACTGCTCCTTGGGCAATGCGGGCAAGATCTCTGCTGCTGCACCCATGTCGCCACGGAGAACAGCTGTCTGGTACTCGACAACACTCAAGGACAGTGCATAGCCATGGATGTTCATGTCCTTGTCTGAAAGGTATACCCGATTATGCGCCGGTATGTAACCAAGGATGTACAGCGGACTGGCAAAAAGACGAAATCAGTAGGGAAAAGAGTACACATGAAAAAACATACATGTCCGATGGGCTAATGGTATACGTTTCATTGCCGACAAAGTAGTTGACGCGGTTGCCTGCCGTGGTATAGATGAAACAGTCCCCGACCCATTTTGCAGTCGTGATGCTACAAAGAACGTTAGTCAAACTGGATCAGATTGTAGGAAACTACGCTTGCTTGTCAGAGATTTCAGAGACGACATCAAAAGCCTCTTCAACGCCCTCATCCGTGACCTCGACACCCTCTTCAAGTTTGGCGTTATATGCGTCCCGGTCGAAACGCAGAATATAGAATGACTCTTCAGATGTGATCGCAACCAGGGATCCCGTCCCCGACCAGTGAACCTTGACACGCTCTCAACAACAGCTTCTCCAAACGACCCGAACACTCACATTTTTAGCGTCCGCGTCTATCCGTCTCACAATCTCCCCACTCTCCCAATCCCAGAACACCACAAAGCCCTTGCCGCGCGCACCCAGCAACGGTCCACCATGCAACCCATCGATCGACCAGCTCCCCGCACCCTTCATCCCCGCGCCACCCCTCTCCTTGAAATTCTTGTACACTCTCAACTTGACTTTGCCTTCCAGGACCGCATACGTGTTTGAGTCACCCGCCCAAGCAAACGAAAGACCATTCCCAAACGACTTGTTCCTCCACGCGAGCGCCGTGTATATGATGTACTCGCCATCTCCAACGACCGTCACGAACCGTCCATTGGGCGAATGAATCAAACTCGTCGCAAAAATCTCCGTAGTACCAATTTCCTTGATCGGGAGCGGAATGCGGTTGCCTTCTGCGGTGATGTCATCCAACAAACTCTGCATGTTGCCAGAAAGCACGAGTTGATTGCGCGTGTAGATCAGCTTTCCAGTGGGATCCATGCTATACGTCGGCTCGTCCCGACCAAGCTGTCAAGGTGCCTCTCAGTGGGAGAATCAACGCGCATACATATACTCACCTTGATAATTACGATCCCCTCATCAAACCCAACAGCCACCTCGTTTGCATCCCTCCTCAACGACACACACCACGCCCTCTCCAACGCATAACTCAACGTGTTCTCCAACCGATATGTATTACTGTTCCAGATCTTGACCGTTCCGTCTTCGCTCCCACTCACAATAATCGGCAAGTTGGGATGAAATACGGCAAATGAAGGGTTGTTGGTGTGGCCCTCCATCGTCTGCACACAGCTCTTGCTGAGGTAGTCCCACACCTTGATCGTCTTGTCGTCGCCCGTCGTGACGAGGTAGGGTTTGTCAGGCCCCGGATAGAAATCGACATAGTTGACCCCTTTATCGTGTGCGTCCATGGTGAAATTGGCGTTGGCGGATCCGAGGGACCACATCTTGACCGTTCGATCGAGACAGGCCGACGCAAACGTGTTGGCGTCTTTCGGGTTAAACGTGATGTTCATGATATAGTGCGTATGGCCTTCGTATACCTACCACACCACGTCGATCCCCCAAATTCACGACGACACAAGAGAAAAAGGGGACACACCTGAATACACTTCCACTGCTTATCCCAATCCCAAGCCTTGATCGTCATATCATCGCTCCCCGTCAGTATAATACTCGCCGTCGGATGCACGGCCAAACACCGTATATAATCTGGATGCGCCTCGAACGACACCACCTTTTCGTGCGTGTTGTAGTTGAAAATGCGCAGTTGAAAGTCGTCCGACCCCGCGACGAACCAGTTTTTGCGCGAGATGAATTTGACGCAACGTACAGGCACGTTGGAGACTTCGAACGTCTTGACGAGCGCGCCTGTTTCGTGGTTGTAGATGTTCACGGAGCCGTTGTAGAGGCCGGTGAGCAGCCATGGTTCGGTGGGGTGAAAGTCAGTGCCCTTGACGCGGTCAGATCGAGAAAAGAGTTTTCGCTAGAGAGTGAAATAAGCATATTTGTTTAGACAGTACGTCGAGACACTCACGGATACATCAAACAACATTTTTGGGGGCGGGCGTCGAGAACGTCTACGGTAGCGTGTCAAACAGTGCGATATTGCCAAATGTAACCCCCAAAAGGGGGGTGTCACCAACTTGTGTCAGTGCAACAATGACTAGGTCACATATTCCTGTCCTCCTCATTCCTTCCAAATCGACGACGGCGCAAAGAGGATATTCATGAGCAATAACAACTACGTCAATGACACGATGATGGCGTAGGCCTGGTCGTGCTACCACGACCACATCACTGTCGACGACATACCCCAGATGATGCTGACTCCACGATGTGAAGACATGTAGGCTGACGAGGATGACAGCGACGCTTATTCGTCGATGCCATAGACGACCATGATAACGACGAGAACGAGCTGATCTCGACACCGCCGTGACCATCCAGTTGGGACTCGGAGGATGATGGGGTCTTATGATGACAACGCGACCTCGAGGCTATTCCTTTACCAGCGCCAATCCCTTCCTTCGTTGGCCAGACAGTACTAGTGCCAGCTGGGAAATCCACAAGCAAGGCTCGAGTACTTGAGTAGTCGACTGTGTCGGCACTTCCGACTCGGACGATCTGGTAACCTGAAGCTGAAAATCTCGCAAAAATGTAATGGCTATGGAGGAAAAGCCCTAATGTCCAGGTAGTTGGATAGTGTGCAATCTCGATTTTTTTTTTTTCATTCAAGCCAAGTGTACGCATGCGCTAGAGCCGCACTCTTCGTGACCAACAGATCAAGTACCTTGTCAACGCTCTTCCTGTTTCTTCATCTGATCAGCATCCAATTCCACACATAAACTCAAGCAGGAACGCTACCAATCCCAAGAACGGATCCACCACCGTCGTCCATGGCGTCCTCACCGCAGGTGCCTTATGTTCCGAGCTTCAACACAAGCCAGTTTGGGGGGAGCTTCCTGAACTCGGTCGACCTGGAAAATGGATCTTTTTCTCATATTTATACAACCAAGAAGCACACCAGCTCGCCGTCGACCCTGGCTGCAAGACACCGCACGTTGCCGCCAAGTTGCCTGTTGTGCCACGTGATGCTGGTACAGAGGTATGGGGCGCTGCCATCGTCGATGATAATGTTTGGCCACACGCGCGGAGTGCCCAAGCCTTCAAGTTTGCATTCTCCGCCTTCATAGGACAACCGCCCATAAGAAGTACTGTGGTCTATTAGAATGACGCCATCAGTACGGAATGATATTGACCCTATAATAGCTCATGAAATGGATACAGAAGACATTTAAAAATTTTGCGTAAAATTGCAAAAATTCAGGTCTTGCGGTGCAAATGGCAGCAATTTACTGCTCACCACGTATTTGATTTGTCAGGAAAGTTCATGTGGGCCCTAGGTCCAGGCGTGGGCGATGTTTGAGGCAACTGCACCTTGAGGCCTTGAGGCAAACATGAAGCTTTGAAGCATGGCAAGTATGATTGCCGGATCGGCGTTTTGGGTTTGGGACCTGGATGTCTCGGCGTACTATTACGCCACCAACCACCTTGACTCGGGCCCGCCTTGAGGCACGCAGCAAGCCTTGATGCAGGGTGCCAGTCGCTGGCGACTTTTGATTCATTTCGCTTCCCAGCGGAGCATGGAGACCACATGTTCATTATTTAATACCGCGGCGACGGTGCGTACGACGCAGAACCACCTCGTTGATACCCCCTACTGAGGTTTTCCAATACTTTACAGCTTCGTCACGGTTAATGGCTTCAACAACATACCTACTCGCACTTCTCTCAGCGCTTCTCGCTCTATACTACTTCCGCAAGCGTCCCGAGACTCGGAAGCTTCCTCCGGGGCCGAAAGAACACTTCCTGCTCGGCAATCTTTCAGCTCTCATGGTCGAGGGTGAAAAAAGAGCAAAGACGTACGCGAAGTGGTTTGACGAATACGGTATGCAATGAAGCGCATTGACATCTGCGTTTATTCTGAGTCGTCGCTTGTAGGCAGCATCATGCACTTGAGTATATTTGGGGGACACTCGATCATCCTGAACTCAGCCGAGGCTGCATCCGATCTCATGGACAAACGCGCAGCCATGTATTCACATCGACCACGAATGGTCATGTACAATGAACTGTGAGTATCGTTTGCATTCCGGGTAGCCGTCATAAACACGTTGCTTCAGTGTAGGAAACGACTGGCTCATGATTGCTACTTCAGGGGAGCCGCACAGAGAACGCCGATCCTTGGCCCAGCGGTACTTCCTTTCTCAGTTCAAGGATTGGCAGAACGTCCAGCTAGACAGTGGCCGAACTTTACTTCGCAACCTTCTGGCCAACCCAAAAGATTGGGCGTCGCTCATTCGCTTGTAAGCCTTTGTTTTCTTGCACTATTCACTCAGTCCAACTTTATTTCTTTAGGAATGCTGCATCGACTATCCTACGGATATGCTACGGCTATGAGGTTACGAGCGCTGACGACAAACTTTTGAAGATTGTTCAAGACGCGCTGGAAGTTCCCCGAAATGGCCCCTATTTCGTTGATTTCTTCCCATGGCGTGAGCAGTGTCCGTCTTCTTTACAAATGACTCGATGTAAACGACTACTTAGTGAAACATTATCCCAGCTGGCTGCCAGGTGGCCGGTTCCACCAGGATGCCGCAGAGGCCAAGACTATAATGCAATTGCTGCGTGACGCACCATTTGAGATGGTCTGCAAGGAAATGGTACATAACCTCCATTTTTCCTCGTCATATGGCACACAACTCACCAGTGTGTATGGTCGTATTGTTGCAGGCGGCGGGAACCGCATCCCCTTCATTCATATCCACACTGTTGAGCCAGTTACCACCTGACGAAGACCTGGAACATTCTTATCAAGCGAGATTGATCCGCGAGACGGTTACGGTTATGTATGCTGCTAGCATGGACACGGTAAGTTGTTCCTTCTTGAAGCCTGACTTATTTTCTGTGCTAAGTGGACTGGCTAAGACGGTTTCGTTCATGTACACGTTACTCGGTGCTATGGTCTTGTACCCCGACGTGCAGCGCCGAGCCCAAAATGAGCTGGATGCAGTACTTGGCCAGCACCAGCTGCCGACGTTTGATGATCGTCCATCATTGCCATTCATTGAAGCCACCGTCCTTGAGGTTTTACGATGGACTGTAGTTACCCCTCTTGGTATGATCGTATTTCGTGTGTCGTCTGGTGTCATGGCTCACAAACGACTAGGCTTTCCTCATATGGTTATCGAGGATGATGAATACCATGGGTATTGGATTCCGAAAGGGTCAACAGTATTCGGAAACATGTGGTACGTAGTCCCGCTATGGTCACACTCAATCTCTGAATCGTCCAAACCCATCAGGGCAATCCTGAGGGATCCTGTGGTGTTCCCAAACCCGGAACGCTTTGATCCTTCCAGATTTTTGTCTAAAACGGAAGGTAATGCCGCAGCACGGAAAGTCATTGAGTCGACAGTGTTTGGTTGGGGAAGACGGTACACTATTCCCTTCCAGTTTGTTCTGTGGCGCTAATACCGTATGCAGCACATGTCCGGGACGTCATGTTGGACACTCGGCACTCTTCATCATGATTTCGCACATCTTGGCTTGCTTCGACATTTGCAAACCTGTGGATGAGGCAGGGAAGGAATTTGAACCGGTACCTAAATACGACGAGACACCGCTCGTCCGGTATGTGTTATTGTGTCGCGTGAAAGGGTGTCTGCTAACGTTTCCTGGGTAGACGGGCTCTTCCAGTCCCATGTACGATCAAAGCACGACGTCCGGACAAGATTATGGGTTTGGACATGAAGTCAATATGAACGATTTTGCTCAGGGTATCGCGTGTGACGTTCTAGGGAGTCGTGGGACCGCTTACTTATTTGAGGCCGTACATGCAGCAGTCTGGTACTGAGTAAGTACTACCTCCATGAATAGTTATGTAATTATGTCACGGTCATATATGGAGGAAGCGGAAGAACACGACCACGTGAGAACTGGGTGATGGACACCTAGTAGCATCAGTATCCCAAACCAGTGAAAAAGTTGACTTTGGACAAATTTTTTTGGGAATAGCACAGTTCCGATTACGAACATACCCCCATAGGGCTTGATTTGTATGCTCCCCACCAATCAGAGTGCTTGCTGGGCCTGTAAGTGGCAAAGCGTTCAATTGTCGTTTATTTCATTTGTGCTGTTTTACTGATGTAGGCCATCAGAAATTAGCATATTACTTATCCGATCTTGCCCGTGGCGTTACTTGGTTCTTGTACTCGGCAATTGCTCCCAGGTGCTTGTCTCCCATTCCCGGCAATTCAGTGGGATATCACAATGGCGGTGGAAAATACTAAGCCCATGGAAAGGTGTGTGCGATACGTCTCCATCGGTAACCCACCAGACCAATTCTTGAGCTTGGACAACAGGGAACATTTTACAAGCCAACACCACTAACACCGTCTGGCCGCTGAACCTCCTTCGAGTTCGGGTATAATGGTATATAACCGACACGGCGGTCCCAAGTCACGAACGCTCTCGTATCATCTCCTGCGTTGAACAACTTGAATTATGCGACCGTACCTTTTCGCTATCTCGTTCGTGGCCGCCCTCGCCAGAGCCAACGTCCCATACAAGCTCAAGGAAAGCACCCATGGACCTCCTCCCATCTGGGTTAGACTCGACCATGCACCTTCGGACCATCTTCTACGGCTCAAGATCGCTCTTCCACGACCACATTTCCCCATCCTCGAACAGCATCTACGGGAGGTCAGTGATCCGGATCATGAACGCTATGGTGCCTACCTGTCGAAGGCAGAGACGGACGCACTCATGTCACCTCATCCTGAATCGTTCGATGCGGTCAGCACATGGTTGTCTTCGTACGGCATCGAGGAAGAGGATCTGCACCGATCATTAGCCCGAGATTGGATGACTATTCGCATTCCAATCGCCCTCGCCGAGGAAATGCTGAATACGGTACGAATCATGATTTTGTTTCTGTCCCAGTGCACTGAGTCAGATAAACACAGAAATATCATATCTACATGCATATGGACAATGGCGAGAGAATCGTCAGAACGACCCACTACAGTCTTCCGGAGAGCTTGCACGAACACGTCGAGCTAATTCAACCGACGACGATGTTTGTTCGTCTTAATCCATCCAAGAGCGCCATACATTGGTCGGGTGCTCCGTCAGATTCTGCAAGTGGTCCCTCCAACGGTACAATTACTGGTCCAACTGGAAACCAAGTTGATGCCTCCTGCAACGAGACGGTACGACAGCAATATCTGGTATCCGCAGTGATTTAACGAAGATCTTTTATAGACCACCATTACTTGCCTCAGGCAGCTTTACAATGCCGTTGGGTATAAAGGCTCTGCCACCAACGGTAACAAGATCGCCATTACCACTTACTTTAACTTTTCTGCGAACAACAAAGATCTCCAGTTATTTTACCAGCAGGAGAACCCTGCGGCATACGGGTCCGATTATACCTTCGTGTCCATCGATGGTAAGAATCTTTTGTTCTTCGACAACTCATCCATTTGTTGACAGTATACACTAGGTGGATTCGACGACCAGACTATTGATGGCACTACTGCTGAGACCAATTTGGATACACAGTTTGCTTTTGGATTGTCATATCCGACTCCCGCATTTGTCCTGTCCACTGGTTTACTGCCTGGTGAAATCATCCCTTTTATTCCCGACGATAATTGGCCAAAGAATTTTGAATGGCCATTGGTTGATGTTCGATTCACCCTATACTCATCACCACTGTCTGAGCTTTTGAATCTCGTTACAGTTTGTGGATTATATGTTATCTCAGGATGACCTCCCTCAGACCATCTCTACCAGTTATGGCGCTGATGAGCAGACGTGTATATTCTGTTACTACTTGTTCGATATGCGCTGACGACTGGAATTCAAAGTTCCTCTCACATATGCCACCCGTATCTGTGATGGCTTCACTGCACTTGGCGCTCGTGGTGTCTCCATTTTGTTCTCGTCTGGTGACGGTGGTGTTGGAGGCCTTTTTACAAAAGCCCCGTTAGAACAGCGCTGCCTCAGCAATGACGGCAGGAACAAGACCGTTTTCTTCACTCAATTTCCCGCTTCTTGCCCATAGTGAGTCTACGTTGACAGTCTTATGACGCACTCTCACCAGTTTTTAATTTGTGCAGTGTAACTGTCGTCGGAGCCACCATGAACGTCCCCGAGATCGGTGGTTTCTTTTCCGGCGGAGGCTTCAGTCGTTACGTGGGTTCAGCTCCATCTCTCTCTTCTGCAGTCCTGTTGATCAATTTCCGCCGTTAGTTCTCTCGGCCCACTTACTAGAATGCACCTGTAAACAAATATTTGGAGAATCTTGCTCCTGGGACCTACGATGGGCTGTACAACCCGTAAGTTTTTCTTCCTTTATATATAATATAATCTGCTAAATCTGATGGTCACCTTACCAGTCATGGTCGCGTAAGCAGTTGTTTGTCCAGGGGTAGATCCAATGGACTCACCCTTTCCAGGGTGTTCCCGACGTTGCCGCAATAGGCTACGTCTGTGGGATTATTTTCAATGGTAAAAAGGTTTTGTTAGATGGCACATCCTGCTCTGTTCCCATCTTTTCCGCGATTGTCTCTATGTTGAACGATGCACGGATCGGTGCAGGCCAGCCTCCTCTCGGCTTTATGAACCCGTGGCTTTACCAGGAAGGGCACGCTGGTCTCAATGATATTACGATGGGAAGTAATCCAGGGCGTGGCACGAAAGGCTTCAATGCATCGAATGGATGGGATCCTGGTACGTCCTATTCTCACCCTCGAATTGGCCGTATAGATTATTGACGTACTTGATGCAGTGACTGGTCTTGGGACGCCAAACCTGCAGAAATTGCTAGCGTTGGCGGTTGGGAACCACTATTAGTCTTGTCTCACCCACCTTGGTTGGTCTGCGAGATTTTTTGAGTTTGTTTGGAGTCTCTTGATGTTTCATCACAGTTAAAAGCTGGGGTAAGACTGAGCGAAATACTCCAAGTTATGGTGGGCATCTTGATGCTGAACGCAATATGCCGAGTCCGAAAGCTGGTGTATTGGATCAATAAACGCACACTCGTCCCGTTGGATTCCATAGGCCATGTATGCTTCATGATCTTTCCTCTGGCTTTGTTTCTCCGCATCCCAGCTTGTCGGGGAGGCAACCGACGTGACTATCATTCTACCAGGTTGGTCAATGCTCTCGTCTTGTGTGTGAACGCTGGGATTACGTGTGTTCGGAACGACAACGGTTGGACCTTCCCCGAACTTGGAGTCCATCACTCTGTGTCTTCCGGACAAGTATTGTAGGCCCATTATGTCCATCTCAAGTTTAACTTTACAGGTTCTCCTCTCCGAATTGTAGTAGTCTTTCGCCACAAGATAGCGTGAGATAAATGGCCCGGTTGGCGCGACCAGAAAGTTGAACGTCCTCGCCAGTAAGGAAGAAGGCGGAACAAAGCTTGATGCTCGACTGTAATTTGATAGCACATGATCGCGTTTGATACAAACTGAGGATGTGATGTGAGCCGCCGACGGGGAAGGCGGCAACACTGAGGGCTCAAACAGGACGGAACGGGGATGAGCGTAGTATTCGGCAAGCGAAAGCGGGGGAAAAACAGATGAAGATAGCTACGGTGGAAGGGGCTCTTATATATACGTGTGGTGGGCTGACGTCATGTATGCCTGTCGTCTGGTATGCTGGGAATGGCGTCATGCCTGGGGGTGGATCGAGACTCGGAAGGACCGGAAGGTGGAGCCGGACCGGGAGGTGGAGCCGGGATGTGGTTGGTATGCTTACATGTGACTCGGTGTGTGAGCAACCGTGACGCTTCCATTTACTAACTATAGTGGCACTAGTACTGGTCAACGTTTCCACTAGGAATGTAGTCTCATTTGATCACAGGTTAGGGTAAAATTAGCTAGTCCCCTTCGTCCCTGCTATTCTAGAGGATGCACACATGGACCCGGTCGTATTGTGTGCATGTGACGCTCGGAAACGATTTGTTTCACCTGTTACTACTTGGTCCGTTGACTCCGTTGACCGCTGCCGCAGGCCAAGGCTGGAATTATTTGTGCCCCACTGACACTGCCAGTGAGACGGCACCCCAAACCTATCACAGTTGGCACAAAACTTTTTAACCTCATCACTGTATAACTTACATATGACGCCAGGCCCGGGTGATGCATTGGTGCGTGGGCAGGAACGAGCAGCCTGAGCAAAGTTGGAGCGAAATCACGCGCCACTGGTAACCTTAGCTACCTGCAAATTCAAAGACACCCGGGCCCATGGTCCTTCTCAAGCAAACGTTTGAACTTCACGCGATCGTAGGTGACTTTTCGATCATAAATCGACTGGCCCTGGATCGAGCCCTAGCGCTCCAACCGGATGGTGCTACTGGCACTAGTAGTCACGAGTCTGGTGACCAAGCCATCTAGCCTCAGCTGCGGTCACATGCATATGAACGATAAGCCGTTGATGTGGTCTGCCAGACTCCATACACACAACAAGCGGCAGAACCATAGTGAATTACGGTTTTACCACCACCAGATTCTCGCAGCTGTATTTTAGGACTGGCGGCATGCCGGACGAATGTTAACAACAAGGATTCAATAGTGCGTGTTCAGCGGCACCACTTCCAAATTTACCACATTAATTTGGAATCACCATCGATTTTGGTCCATAGTTTCCAGGGGTTTGCCGCCAAATTGGACGTTACCCCACCGACGATCGGCCTCGTTATGTGACTTTGTAAGTACGCTTACTCTGCTTTCGACATAGGCAATATCACCTTTTTTGCTAAACATTATTTGCTTTCAGTGATAAGTTATTTATTTGTCTGTGGAAATATTTGGAAATCAATGCCTTCTTTCAACGCCTGTCTGCAATGGCTTTCTTCAGTGCCTCGAGCTGACGACATAGAATTGCCACGAACGCTATGCAGTCTCGTTGCAGGCTCACCGCGACTCATCGGTGCCGCCCATCAACCTTACGAGAGCGGACTAGTACGGCGTTCTCCGAAAAAGACTTTAAATAGTCTAGTTACTGGAGTGCTATCTCTGGTCCGTGCACCTTTTGCGACCAGCACGACCACGGCAGACCAGTTCGATGATGCCTCCAGTGGAAAGACTACTTTTCTCTGCAATCGTTTCCGTGACTGCCTTTTCATTGTGGAAGGTCCTTTGGTTCTTGGTTCGCCATCTGTGGACCTCTCCACTGCGCCATCTACGGGGACCAAAAAGAAGAAGCTTGATATTCGGTAATCTGGAGGATTTGACGAATGATGTATGTCATTGTTCATTAAATCTTGTCTGCTACAACTCGTTATACAGTATAACATTGAGCGATGGGTGGAGGAGTATGGAAATACGCTGAGATACCAAGGGGTTTTGAATGTTCGTCTCTATCCGCTCAATGAAAGACGTTGAGACAGTTTTCTGACCGCAGTACACATAGCGTAACCATTTGATTACGGTGGACACACGTGCTGTCAACTATATACTCACCCATCCTGACGACTTCCAAAAGCCGCCCGATATCAGACATACGTTGGATCATATTTTCGGGGAAGGTGAGACAGTCGATATCATATTTTATTTTCGCACCTCATGGCCATTAACTAACCATCCTACTAGGGCTACTTACTGCGGAAGGAACGCAGCATCGTCGGCAGGTTTGCAGCTATATCTTTAATGATGGCTTCAACTGAATCACTTCTGAATAGAGACGTATAATGGTAACTGATGCACCCAGAATCGTACAATTAGTTGACTTCGTGATGTCCAGATCCCTGCATTTGGCCAAGCACATATTCGAGCGCTTACAGAAACATTTCTTGCAAAAGCTGACCGTGTGCGCATCATTCATTTATTCAGTTTTGCGGCCACAAATACGAATTACTCAGCTTCGTGATCTGTGGTTGTCTGAGGTTTCAAGGGATCCTACCGCAAGGATCACCGGCACACGTATCGATATCGTGCCGTGGTTGAATAGACTGACGCTTGACATTATGGGTCTTACTGGTATGGTCGCTCTCCAAATTCAGCACTTTCATGACTCAACGGAAGCAAGGATTTAACTACAACTTCGAAGCGCTCGAGTCAGGCGGGGAGCCGAACGAGTTGGGCGAAGCCTTCGCCGCCATGTTCAAAGGGAGTCTGTGGGACAACGTGTTCGATGCAATACAGTGGCTGGTTCCGGTGCTGCGTCTTATTGTGAGTCTCGTATCTATTCTTTGAAGCTGAAAAGTGTATAAATTGCTTTCGTTTCGAAAGCCTAGTACCAAAACTCGTCGAATGCGGACTGGTTTGCGCACTATGAGACGGATCGGCAAAGAATTATTGGCGGACGCGAAAAAAAATGCATTGGCTGGCGCGATCGAAAACGGGGAGATCGAAAAGAGTAGCCTGCGTGGAAGGGATTTACTGTCATTGTTGGTGAAGGCGAACATGGCCACCGACATCCCCGAGAGTCAAAGGCTATCTGATAAGGCTGTCATCGCGCGTAAGTTTTCCTGGCTAGTACATGCACAGCTCAACGCTACGCTTATTAAGAGGTGCCTACATTTCTTGTTGCGGGTCATGAATCTTCAAGGCAAGACATTGGCTTTGTTGTTATTAATTGACTGAAGGAGTGGGGTAATAGCATCACGGTCACTTGGGCGCTGTATGCTATGACTCAAGCGCCTGAAGTTCAAAGGAAACTCCGGGATGAGCTCCTCTCCGTCGATACCGATACACCATCTATGGACGAGCTCACGGCACTTCCATACCTCGATGCAGTGATCAGAGAGACACTCCGCATGTATTCGCCAGTTCCAGCTTCCCTACGCATTGCAATGAAAGACGACGAGCTGCCTGTCGCGAAACCTTACACGGACAAGTATGGCATTTCCCGTAATACGATCACGTATGTCGTGCCCTGCTTGCTTTTTGTATAAGGTTATGTGCGTGACACTTTATCCCTTCATTAGGATTGCCAAGGGTGACCAAATCACGCTACCAATCCAGGCGATGAACCGGATCAAGGAACTGTGGGGACCTGACGCCCACGAGTTCAAGTGCGTCTTTAAATTTCACATCTTCCGCTGAGCAGCCTTTGACGTGCTGCAGACCCGAGCGATGGAACAATATACCAGAGGCCGTCTCCCAAGTTCCTGGTGTGTGGGCTCACTTGTTAACATTCAGCGGTGGACCGAGAGCATGCATAGGCTTTCGATTCCTGCTTGCAGAGTAGGTCCCATCCTAACACCAATGCCTCCATTTCTGATAATAAAAAATACAGGACAAAGGCAGTTTTGTTTTCCCTCGTGCGCGCTTTCGAGTTCGAGCTAGCTGTACCCACGGAAGAAGTCATCGCGAGGACATCTGTCTTAAAACGACCCGTTCTGCGGAGCGACGACCCACGCAAGGCTCAACTTCCTTTGTTAGTCCACCCATACCGGAAGATGTGAGGTCTGACACTTGGTTGCATCCATCAACGTACGCGGTACACAGCGTGAGGACGCTAATCAACCAAGCTGGAGCAGGATCGGTATTGGCGATTGTACTTTATGCTAGATATGCATGTTATTTCAAGCTAGGCTGTCAGATGAAACGATCGAAATATAAGCTAGGATGATGTTCGAATCATACATCGATCGAATGGATAACATTGGAGTATCAACCCAGTCAGGCTACAGCCTGTGACGCGTTGCAGTGGCAACCTCTTGTCGGTGAGCTTCCCTAACGCAAAGCCAGATGTATCATTGTTAGCAGCGGGCCTAGTTGCTATTTCAGACCATGGTCAGCGTCCTGTTCCAGGAGAATAAGCACCCGCTGGTATGGTATTTCATGCACTACCGGTACCGTCCGCGTAGTACCAGTTCTCTTCCTTAGCAGTCCTCGCAACCATCTCAGACTGCATTTCCTCTCCCCGCTCCTCACTCTCGTTTTGCCCTGGGTCCGCAAACTCGATTGCACTCACAACAGTGCCATGACCAGACTCCGGTGACAAACCAAACGCGGAGTCGATGTCACTTCCATCCCGTGTGTAAAGGGCGCGCAAATTCAAGATGAACCTGGGGACGAGCGAGTGCGGAGGTATATATACCAGCATGTACAACAGCGTCCATCCTTTAAGCTTGGTCGGTGATGCGTCGTACAGCGTGTAGAAGAGCGACAAGAGAAACATGCTAATCATCACAAATTGTTATCAGCATCATGGCATTTTTATGGAAATGGTGGTGGAACGAAAAAGGAATGTAAACATACACGAGAAAGTAGACAGTGCCTTCCCTTACAAGAAGCTTCACGTAACGGTTCAGGCTGAGTCGTGACTTCTCTCTGTACATTTGAAGTGCCTCGCTGATGAATTGGACAATGACGAGTAAACACATCACCGTGCCGAAAATAATTTGGAAGGTAGTTATGATCTCCAACCAAATAGGGGGATCACTTTGCGTGCAAAACGAGAAATTGAATACTTGAGCGGTAAGGACTGTAGGGGGGGTGGATAAAACACTGCGGGTGAAATCAGGTTACATTTCACATACCTACAATCACACTCTGAGTGCTGACCAAAACACACCAGACTATATTTGGAACGATTTCGATGATGTAGAGCGCGAGAAGAGTTCCAAGGATGAGTTTGGATCGATTGTACAATGCCCACACACGAAGGATCATTGCCACTGCCTCAAATGGTGAGATGCACCTCCACTATGGTGGATGTAATCTTACAATCCGCAGCAGCAATAAAAATAAGGGTGGTCCATTCACCAAAAATAAAGAGTAATTGACCTTTAAGGTGTCTTTGAGGGCAATATCACAATGCAAAAGGTCGGATAAATGTACTCACAACTATCAAAATTAACCGCTTGGAAATACCACTGACAATGAAGTACATACGTCTAAGAGTGGTTAGACTTGAATATTTTCGTCAGGTAAACGATAGTTCACCTTTATAGGGATGGCAGGCAAGAAGGATGTTTCTGCTTTGCTGGGTCAGCTCAACAAGGTCGGAATGAAAAGCTTTAAACACACGTAGGGCGCCAGTTCTAGCAAACGAATGAGCAATATTAATCAGTGGACATTTATTGCAGTGAAAATGGACACACATAGTTGTGCACAAGCCAACATAACGAGCCTGGAAGTCAAGATGGTTAATTCTGTCAAGATATCGCGTAGCAAAAGTACCATATACCTACAATGATGAATAATGTAGAGACGCGTGTCCAGGGCTTATTCTGCAAGAATATGAGAACAAGTTCGGGGATGGTGTCCAGTGCTGACCCAAATATATTCTATCTGGTGGGAACTAATAAGGTGTTTGTGCAGTATACAAAGATGTAGCGCATACTTCGTCCGCAAGGGTGAGGACTGACAACATTGAGGTTCAATTATCCGGCATAAACATGCATAGATAACATGCATTACTTACTGTAATCGTATCCAATAGCTGTGAGGACTACAACTGAGATGTACAGTAAGAGTGATGAATGAAAAGCACCATTGTTAACGAACATACGCGTCAAATAGTTGTTCATGCGAATGGATGCGACTGCAGACTGCACGGTGGAAGACATGGACCTGGGTCAGAAAATATGGTAAACAGTACGCGTAATGAACAAGACAATTGTGGACCAACGAAATGCAGAAGGGGGGGCTGCGCATATAAGACAACACCGGTAGAGAAGTAAGACACCGTAGACTACCACTGGCAACGGGCGCAGCAGTTGAACATAGCCTGCATCAAGATGTAATTGAGCATTACCTCGTGGCAGTCACAAAGATCACAGCTAAATGGAAAATACTTGATCCCTTTCACTGACATCCCAAATTTCACTGAAAGGCTCTCAGTAGAATCTAAGATGACTCGTGTAAGACACCCGGGCTTAATCGGATGACCGTGACAGTCAAGTTGTCGTTGATACACTGTCACAGCAAATTGAGCCTGAGCGTGGACCCGGTCTGCGTCAAACGGCCATATGAAACGACTCGGAAGTGTGCATGGCCCGGGACCGGCCCATCCGTCGTTGAAACTTGGTTGATCAGGTAGCAAGCCACGTTAATGAGTCACTGGCGGGAACTTGTGACTCGGAATTACCATGTAAAGTGAAAATTTACACCGACGTTGCGGTTCGTTAACGTTAGCGTTGAAATGTTCACGAGTTGTTCAAGTTCAAATTACATAGCATCACATCTACATTATACGGTATCTAGAATTAAACACGACTTGCGTTCAAGAAAAACACTTCTCCCAATCACCGTACCCATTATTCCGAGCGTACGCTTGACTCTCTACAAACGCCTCCAACGTACACAGTCCTTCCTCGTTCGCACCACAAAACGCAAGCGGTTGCACCGCATCATTGACCAGGATCCTGATATACTCTTGATCGTCGCCGCACTGCAGCTTCTCCGTGATCAAACGTCCACAAAAGGGTGTCATCCTCGAAATTCGGAATACCCGTTCCGGATCTAGTCTATTGGGACTTGGCGCTTCGTCAGGGCGGAAGAGCCCAATCGCGGAATAGATGGAGACCATGTGGTTATCATGTGAGAAATCGGCGTAAAAGTTACGATCGAGCGGGAAGGTATCTGCCGATTCATCAAGCGTCCGGTTCGTTTGCGTTTCATCTTGGACGGGACGGCCTGTCAGTCTGGCCAGTAGCTCGTTGACATAACCAACGCCCTGAACAGGTCCCAGGGGATTACCGTGCCTAGCATCGAGATCAACAAAGGGACAACACCAGCTGAAAGGTCACAGACTTACCCAGTCCTGTAATACTTTAATAAATCATCGTAATATTCCCGCGCTTGCCACTCTTCCAGAGTAAACAAGCTACAAAATGGACTGGCAGTACCATGGTAAAGCGATTCAAAGGCACACAAGGGCATGAGTTCGGCGACGTCCTTTTTGTCAAGCTTCACGCCTGGTACAGCCCTGCTAAATCTTTCCACGATCGGTGGGGTGAATTTGTCACGCCAGGTTTTCCCTGCCTCCTTCTTGCTTTTCGCTTTAGGACACTGGTGTCCATCTAACGTGTTGTTCACCTAGAAGTAGTAGGGGTAAATACCGGTCGTCATCATGTCAGTGCAAGCACTTACACCCTTCTCCTCGGGGATGATGACCGATATACTGGGCGAGTACATGTGGCCGCTGGCGGTGAAGAAGCCTTGAGTTGATGAGTCAGATCAACGTGTATCAAGAAGGCAGTGCAAGGCCTGCCTTGCGTCCAGTTAGCGGCCGAGAGCACGACGCGCTCACTATCTGATGCCCTCACGAAAGGCAACGCCTCGTCCTCGACCAAGTGCTTGTATCGCAGATAGTGGTCAGAGCCAGAGTCGAAGGATCTGGGGAACGTTAGCGAGTCGGTGATGTGCGGCAGAGTTCTTACTCTTTCGCGCCGAGGGGAAGCAAATCATTCACGCCTAGATCCCATCCGAACTCTCTCAAAAATTGGTAATTGTCTCCAGAGTATATCCCCACAGATAAAAGCTTCTTGACAACTTTTTGAATCTTCTTCGCGTTGCTTGTAGTAGGGAACCTGGAGCCATGTCTCTGAAGCTGGTACACAATCAGTACAAAGCAACGCGACAAGTACTGGGTGTTACATACCAAGTTGACCTAGATTCGCAGGTATCCATTTGAGTGAGATGCACAGAAACGTGACGAAAGGAGAACATGTACCTGAACAACCTCGCAGCGATCAGGTGGCGCAACGTACTCCGCAGCCGGGAAGTATGGGGAATGAGCCGCCCAAGCCTGTTGGATTTCCTTTGGCAATCCCAGATCGGCGGTCGTTATAATGAATTTGGGCAGTACATTTGAGCACCAGTGCCAACCATAGTGAAAGTACCTCGCCGAGAACAACAATGTGAGCGTGAGGAGGGCGGCCCCGGACAACAGGCGCCTTCGACGATAAGAGACATTGTCCGGGGAATGACTTTTCTCGTCGCCTTGAACTTGGAAAAGAGGCAATCCATTGTCACTGTGGGTCATGGCACCCATGCTGCAAACGTGGGTGGAACAAGCAATGCATGCAAGCGGAGAACAGCAAATATATGAATGCACGTTCGTGTCAGTCCAAGTTGGAACGCTCGGCGCGTGCGTCGGTTCACCAAAGACATCCAAACTTGGATGACACTGACACCGTGACACTGCCTGCGCCACTGCTACTCGGCCGTGCAGCTCGCTGAGATAGTCAGCAAGAGCACCACACGGAAATTGACGGAAGGTGCGGGAATATTGTAGCGAACAAGCCTGCAAGAAAATATCAACCGATTTGGCTTGCTTGCATTCCTCACCGGCACCACCGTTAACCTGTACCGGGCATGAGAAAAGGGCCAATGGATGCTGGGAAAACCTTCATAGGATGGCTTTGAAAGAGCAAAGCCGAAGGTAGACTTTTGGAAGGGTGATTGGTCACCGCGTGAGCAACAACCCTAAGAAGGGGATTTACTGCGCCCTCACAGCACTAACAATCGCCCAGCCTTTGATGCTTCATTACCAGCCTTCAGTCAGACTCATCTCTTCGGATGTCGGCGATAGCTGATCGATCAAACCTCATAGCTGCCATTGGTTTGACCTGGCATACAATGTTTCACTGACAAGGTGCCCAACCCCATATCTGAGCGGTTGTACAGTTCTTCGAGCTGTTGGACGGCGAGCATGGCATTGCAATCACTGGGCGATGTGTCTGACCTCGTCTTCCTATGATGCAAGGACCTGTGCCGTGACGACCTTTTCAGAGTTCCTGACTCTGGTACAGAAATACAGATTAAATGATATGGAAGCCTTGACTCCCCAGGATGCGAGAGCGAGTAAGTGTTGTTAGTCGGCTCATGAGCGCCAATTGCTCCGACCCGACCGTGAGTGTCCTACCATTAGCGCTTATGGGAACCCCATAATCCCCTCTTCTGAGCCGGCATCCTGTTGTTCTTTAGACGCTCCGTTTCATCTTCTCTCACAGCCTTTTTAGCATGTTGAATAAAAGGCGTTGGTCTTTTAGAGCTCGGTGAGAGCTACGAACGATTCACCCTTGGTTGACCCAAAAATGTGAGTCTAAGCAGCCGCCAGCCTGCATATCATTGAGCAGCCAAACTCAGGCATTAGCATTGTGGCGACAGGCGCCTCGGTGTGCGCCTGTGATTTTCGACCGAACATCCGTGTAAGAGAAGTCTGAGAAGACATTAGTGATATAACCCCACTTGGTATGTACCGTCATGAGCGTGTAACTGTTTTTCTGCATCAACAAGTGATGAGCTGGCTAATGGCACCAATGACATACAACCTTTTGCATAAATTACCGGATTGTTGTCCACAAATACACCCTCACTCCCTATCTATATCAACACCGTCTTCCTGGAAACCTTCTACCTCTTCGCCCTTCAATGTCCAGTCCGTGTCCAGGAAATTACTACATTGTTAGCAGGGCCAGTATAACGAAACCTGGCACTGACCCCCTCGTCATCAATTTCAATGGTGTCTTGATTCCCCTCAACGTCACGAGACTCGACGACTTACTAACCCAAGTAGTATGTATAACGTTTTATATCAACGTTCATCATTCAAGTCCTGTGTACAGTGGGTCATAACGCAGTGGCAAGACAAACGGGTTTTATCCCCAAAGATGGCTCCCGACTACCATGTCGGAATGGGAAAGCACTTTACGGACGTCTGGGTCGTTTACCCGCGCCTTGATCCACCCTCGTGTTGGTACATCAAAGGATCCGAGCTGGAGGGGTACACGTTCGTGATTTTTGTTGTCTATCACTGATCCGTGCATCGAATGATTCTATCTGGTGCAGCATTCAGAATGGTGACCTTACTGGCTACTGGAACCTTAAGGACTCGGATGTAGTCAATGGAGGAACAATCTCTTTTGGGGAAGTGATCTGTAGCGGTTTCGAGGGTGGCAAATGGTTGTTACTCGAGGTAGATTCGAATAACTGAGCCTGGGGCGGGTTTCATTCACATTTTTCTGATCTCGACGAGTTTCTGTAAGGTGTACTTTTACGATGAGGAGTGTATGGCTTGTTTATCAATGTCAATACATATGCCATTTATAATTGATTTATGATGTGCGCCTTGTAGGCATGCTGCATCTGATCCCGGTTATCAGCTTATATCCGATACTGAGCACTCTGCCGTGTCCTTTTGGTGTAACGGTTAAGCGGTAGGCGGTCTGACTCTCACAGCGCCGTAGCTGCACTTCCTAACTAGTAACCATATGCACCATTGCAATGCCGGCTTATCTGCGTCATGCGTTGGCCCGGGTTGAACCCGACCTTCGGGTGGTTCGGCCTGGATCCCGTTGAATTAACGGAGTATACTATAAAAATCCCGCTTTCTGAAACCCCTAAGTTTACCCTTCCCCTTGCCTCCCTTCCATCATGACCTTGTTCAAATCTGCTCTCTCCCACATCTCACACCACAAATCAATGCCGGCCTCGACGCCGCGGCCGAGTTCATTTATCACGACCAACATTCCTGTTGATTCCTGGTGTCGCAGTGTGCGCACTGAGCCCCCTCGTTTGGTCCAAAAAGTGGAAATTTGTACTGCAACTTGTGCGGGCGATGACCCATGGGGCGACCCTGTTGATGACCACCATCTCCACACCTTACTTCGGGTATATCTAGAATCCGCGCCAAACTGTCCTGCTGACACCAAAACGGATGTCCTTCTTATCGAACGTGTTTTGTCGACCGGCGGATGCCATCACTCGGTAGCCCCTATTTCAGGGACCCTCTCCATGGGCGGTGACGTGAACCTCTTTCATCCAGAAGTTCACGACAGGATTTGCATCTCGGAAGGACATGCCGTGACCGCCATAGCTCAACAGCTCGAAGTGGAGCGCACTCTTGAATTTGGAGACGGTTCTCCGGAGCATTGCCTTACCGTCTTCGAGTTTGCACAAATCGTCGCGCTACTCAGTCGGACGACGAAACCGATTTGCGCAGGTGGGGATTGTAAGTTCCAGTCGCGTTCCTTTGCATTTACTTGCATGGCTGCGCTGGTTCCTAGTCTACCGCATTCAACATTGGTGCGAAAGGCGGGAAAAGGGGTGAGTATAAATGTTAAACATGGGACTGATTTCGTAGGCGATTCGATGTTCGAGCACATTGCAAAGATGTTATTGGGGCAACTACCATGGTTGATCAAAGATAATGATGCTGCGACTATGCAGACAGTGAGGCGTACATTCTTCTAGCCCATTTTTGATGCTGAGACATGCGTAGGTGTACCTGATCCTGGCGCTGAGAGCCCCTCCGTCATGATCAGTGAATTCCACTGGTTTTCTTTGGCTCAAAGAACATACCAATGAGCTCTTGCACTGGCACTGGTAAAATGATTGACTCGGACGTCACGGTGTACTCATATCAACACCATGATATCCATGATCCTTAGTATCATGTCGAATTTGAAGTCGTTTTCTTTAATTTCCCGTCACGGTATCTAGGTGGCATTGAGTATTGATCTTCGTCCAAGTCCGAGGTCCAGCCTGACCAGTACCGATGATCCTCATCTTCTCGGCAAATGCTGCGCTCAGACTTACCCTTCCCAAAGCCTACTTGTCTGAAAAGCTTGGCTATGCTGCCTTGGACAGGAAGAGAAAGAACAGTAATCCAGCTCCCGTCTGACGCGCGGCTTGAAACTTACTAGTGCTGGACTACGGCAGCAAGTTTGAGTCGTTACAAAATACTTGTATAGGCACAACGTAAGACCCATCTTTGCTCTTCTTGCACTGTCAACGAACACCATGCGACTTGGATTCATAAGTTGTGGAAGCATCAACTTGAACTATCTCTCGCCAATCATGCATGGCTAGCCTATCACCTCCCCCCCTAAACAAGCCCTTTATCATTATCAGAAGATTGACCTCGAAACTGAACAACCTCCTGCCCAGGCCACTACAGGTCACTACGCTCACTGATCCTCAGAACCCAGTAATGTGAGAATCGAACCTCTGGCCACGCACGGTCCGCGTTTTCCTTCTGGGAAGACCCCCAGAACATCCTGGATCGCCGACGCACCATATGCTTGCTCGCACCGTCTCCACAGATACGCAATTCTCTCAAACACCACATCTCAGGCACCACATCCTCCAGCGCATACTCATTCCACCTGGGGACATAACACCACATTTTGCAAGATCGCGCGGAGAAATAGGCTTGGGTAAGTCCACCTATTTGGGCGAGTAGGAAGTTGCCTTCCCAACTTCCCTCCAGTCTCTGCGAAGCCATACCACCCAAATCACAAATATGGAGCTCCTTTTCGGGGAAATGCCACCTATACATGGCGCTGATGGTATGATCGCGTTGGATGACAACTTGTCCCGCGGAGGATTCGCAGATATTTCTAGATCGGACCCCACGCCTTCTGGACTGGCATTTGCACGTAATCGGCTCAGATTCAAGTTAACTATAGATAACTGCTAGTACTGCAATACTTTACGCACTGTCCCCATCATCTTCAAATACTCTGAAGCAGACTGACAGACACCCTTTCCAGACGGACCAATGAACGACTTGAGTTTTCCATATTGATACCCTGATCTATAGTAGTCCATATATTTTCTGATGATTTGATCTCCGAGTTGCGACGTATTCCGGAGCGCGTGCTTGAGCTCCATCGAATCGTCTGCGTAACCTTTTGACTCCCTCAGCATAGTGTGGAGGCCGACGAACGTTTGCATGCGTCCTTTGGATGCAAGAAGCTCGGGGTGAGTGAAGTAACGATACGGCTTTCCGACGAAAACGACTCGAGGGTGAGTGTTAGAGTCCGTCGTATTGGCATTGGAGAGATCGAGACCGATACGAGGAGAGCAGTATACGGTGGGACTTCCACAAAACGATGGATCCTGAGGCGCCCTTTGCAGGTACATGTATGTGCCCCGCGCGGGTGTCGGAGGAGAAAGCGCAGATATATCGCCACCCCAGGCTGTATTAACCAGATAATTGATGCTGGGTGCACCGCTGAGGCGCAATACCTCGTCTACAAGGAGGGACGGGCCACAGATCACTTGACTCTCTGTACGGCGACGGACAGTACGGAGGAGAGCGCCACCTCGTACAGTCACGGGAGCATTATTGGGAGATTGTACCGTAGAAGGACCCCCAATGGTCAAATCAAGGCCTTTGCGCGTTCCGCCTCTGTAGCCACCCGCGGCTGTCACAGGAAGACCGGGTGCAGAGGTGTCAGGGCGACGAGGCGAGCGATGGAAGTACCTATTCAGAGAAAAGATGAGAATGCATGAATACAGCCGCCGTCATTTTGACATACCACCGTCCACTACATTCCTGCTCTGGACTTCCGTGGGTGAACGGGTCTTCGTGACAATGCACTTTTTGTAGGTAGAACTCCAGTTCCAGAATGTCAAGATCGGTGCGCGCGCCGTTATGGACCACAGACAAGATTGTGTTGCAGAGCAGTTCGTGAGCGATGATTTTGAAGCGCTCGGTAATCTGGTCCATTGTAGTCAACGTCGAAAAGTCGAGTAAGGGTGCGAGGCTATTCGACTTGAAGTCTTCCTGATTCTGGAGGTCGTCATCGGGGTTAGGTTTCCTGGAGTCCCCCCCAAGTTGAACGCATGGACCGGATTCAAGTCGTTCAAGTTTCAAGGTTTTCCGCGAATGGTCTGATTCGAGAGTTGTATCAATGGAACAAATTGGGTTTGAGAGCGGCGCGGCCCACCTCTGCCTTCGACTGCATCCAACTCCGTATTATCACGATCCTTGAGTTTCCTCTTGCCACCGTTCATCTACCTGGAAGCAATGCAACCACTGTCGGTGTGGGTCTCTACCAGACTTCTTGTTGGTTGTAAGCGATGTTGCAAATTGCGAGGGTGCAGCCGACTTGCTTGGCTCATCAAGTATTCGAGTTCCGGGGACCGGCGACGACAGGAAATACAATGGTTTCAAGGTGTCTCTTCAGTTCGTTATACTTGGAACTGAGATCAATATGATCTCACTGAACTTTGCGGTCGTCACCAAATCACAATTCCTGTCGACATCGTGCAGTAGATTGTTTCAGGTCAAGCGTTATCATCCCGGATGAACTGGCAACGTGTACTCGACTGCGGTCAGCTACGTCGCCCAACTTGGCTTGGTGCGTCCCCCTTTCACTTCCAGTGACACGTATCTTAGAATTGACAAGGCTATGCGCGTGTAATCTCCGCGTGTTCAAGACGAGGCGCGCCTTCCTTCAGGTTAACTCGTATTGTTCTCAAAGTCAGCCTTTTCTTTGCGCGAACCTGTGCTCGATACCGTCAGCGTACAGGTGCGCGCCCGCCTCATTGATTGCAATTGTCTCATAACACGTGTCTGCCTCACCTCTTCCTACCACGCGATTATCAGCCCTCTAAGGCGCACATCATATCGTCGCCAAATGGAACATCCGTAGTGACTAAGGACTTCCTGTCATCTTGCGCATGGCCGACCGCATCGAAACCACCAGGCATGTCTCGCGCATATATAGATGAACGCCGTTGTCGGCTTTCTCGCCGTATTCTTCTTTGTGCCCACCGCCTCGTCGACCATCCACTTGGTTTACCTCAAACCCTCTCCCTCGTCCCATTTACTGATTTCATCACCACTCCCGAGCTTTTACTCCTTCGATACCCATGGCATCTCCTGCCAACACTCCCCAGAAAAAGTCAACCTTTCGTTCCCGTGTTGGAGGGGCAATTAGGCGGTCATCTACTGCGTTCAGCATTCCGGGTCTGCCGAACCGTGGAGTTACGCCACCACCCGACTCTGATACGGCATCCATTGCCGCGTCAATTTCTGGTAAACTTGACCGCGAAGGTTCTACCACTTCTCTCAACAAAATCGACACCACACCTGCCCCTGCCCCTGTCACCGCTTCGAGCGCACCGAGTCCCATCCCGGAATCACCTGCTCGCGAGGCTGCGGAAACGGCCACTGAGCCACCGCCCGCCGCAGCCAAGGTCCACTCCCCTCTCGCAAATGAAATACTGAGGGGTGATGCTGCATCCGAGCGCAGTGCTATGGTTCCTTCTCAACCCGTCTCAGGGACGCCACCAGCCTCGGTGTCTATTCCTGCCACAACGACTCCACCTGAGCCGCCTACAACCACTCAACGTCAGCCTAGCCAAGCATCATCAGCTGTCTCCGACGAAGCCCGTGCTTCCAAGACGGCGATCGCACCAGTCCTCACGGCAGAGCCGGAGGAAATCCCTCCTGCGCAGGCCGCAGCCTCATCCGCGCCATCGTCACGCCCCTCTTCCAAGTCGACCACCCCCCCACCTCCAGCTTCGCTTCCTGTCACGCCTGCTGCACTCTCTACGAGTGCCACCGGCTATTTTGGCGATATACCACGCTCGTCGACGCCCGCTGGTCTTGACAGCGACCACGATACCAATGTCTGGGCGGATCATCGCAGCGGGCCCGGCTCAGAGACTGGCTCAGATGTGCCTCGTGGACGCGTGTTGGCCGGCAAAGCCTCCAAATCCTCCTTACGTCCTTCCTCCGTGGCTTCTTCGCACGTTGCGCCGGCGTTGCCTCAAAGCCGAACTGCGAGCAGGAAACCCAGTGGCATCGTCGCGTCGCGTCAGATGGAGTTGGCGGGGGTTACCAAGACCTGGAGTCACTCGAGCGATTTGGGTTTTGGAAACAATGTATCTCCTCCGTGAGTTTCTTCTGCGTTATTTTAGAGAGGCTGTGTTGTGCTGAGCAGAGGGCAGCAGGGTGAACCAAGACCTGAAGCCGGAAGCTGTGCAAGCACAGAATGCCCCATCTCCAGCGGATACTGTTCACGTCCCTGAGTAAGCATTCTTACATTGTCTTCTTGAGTTTGTGAGTTAACGTGATAGTGAAATCGATCCTCGTTCACCGCGCGATGAATCATTACTTCCAAGTGAGCCACAGGTACCTTTGCCTGCGATGCACGAAGTTATGGCCGCTGGGTGAATATTCAGCATCCTAGCGTCTATTCCTTGCTGACGAAAGTGTGCGATAGTAATATTCACCAAACTTCATCCAGCAACTTTGATCGAAGCATTAGCGACAACGAGCGTTATTACCCGCGCGCCACGGAGTGAGCATTACGGTTTCCCAAGCGCTTCTATACATTCCCTAATACTTTTGATCCATGTCTTAGTGAAACGAGACCGTTGATCTCCCGACCGACGACACCTCGCATCATCACCAATTATCCTCCTCCGACCGCCTCGAGCCAGATTGCACAGACATATCGCAACGCAAATCTGCCTGTCAGCCAGCCAGTGCCGCAGTGGGCCCAACCAGCCCGCTTCGACGTCAACGGTTCCGCACGTAATTATGCGTATGGTACCACAACACGCCCGCACGCTGCCCGCGGATGGATCGAATACGCACTCCCCCATGGGATTCGCTACTACGTCAATGAAGACAGTCGGGCAATCACGGACCTCGACCTCCGGAACTTGATGAAACTCGACGAGGTCTCAAATGCGATCGATACGGCGGATGACGTCCCCGAGGGATGTGAGTTGTGGGTACGTACGGGGACCCATGCGAAGAAAGCGTGGAAGAAACACAAGGCAGGTGGCGATCCGATCCTCTTTTGGGTGGACCATCGTCACCGTCGGGTCCTCAGCGAGATGCCGTCAGACGACTATATCTCTTCGGGAGCAGATGACAGTAAGCCAACGTTTCGTTTTTCCATTTCGATCTGCTCACCCAATGTGCAGGGCTCGATGATGAGTACAGGTATTGGGCGTTCATCGAGATGCACCCCGCACATGTCCCACGTGTGATCGTGGAGAATGCGAGAAAAGATGCGATCGATGTGCTTCATTGGTCGTATACGGATCGTCTCCTCACACACCCACACCTACCTCCGACCCCACCGCCCTTCAGTCAGGATGAGTGTATAGAGCTGCTTAAGCTCCTCAACGGTGAGGCTGGTGTTCATCTTGAGCTTGATCTCATGCCTGACTACGTCATCCAGACTCGAATCACCCGATCAGTGCGGCGTACACTCGGACTGTAGCGCGCATACTTTTGCGTGGTGGTGAGTAAAGCCTTGACTCCCGTTTGTATCGGTAAGGTGTCTGATCGCCGTTCCAGCGCACTGGCACCAGGTTAACTTCCGTCCTTACAAACCGTTGCCTCGTGATGTCTCGTACCCACAGCCTGCAAGGAGGACGTCCATACCGCGAACTGTCTTGGAGTTCTTGCTCGGGATTCTATGTCTCGGGATACCCTTCCTTTTCATGGACAGGACAAGGTACCATGGCCACTTTGACATTGAAGGAAGCCACCTTCCTGAAAGCACCACACCCCTCTTTGTCATTGGCGCCTGTGCATGTTTGGTGGTGAGGTTTCTTAATTTGTACTCTGACGTCGCGCTCATCGGTTTCAAACAGTCTGCAATTATCCTGAGTGCGTCGGTGACCCTCATGTCCTTCCCCGGGTTGGACAGCATCACACGGATCGGTGGGCTCATCGCCATCACGTGCTCCGTATTGAGCATGGTCTCATCCTTTGTCTCCATCTTCCGCTACAAGGCTGAGATGGCGCGCGGGACCAGCCCCTCCGCAGAGGGCTTTGTGATGCTTTCGGTGAGAACCCTCCCTTTACTTCATGACTCCCATATTCATTCGCATTGACTGCAGCGCCGGAGCTTTATGCTCTCGCTCCCACTCGTCTTCCTCGCGTATTCGGTCGCCGGATTCGTCACTGGCGTTGTTGTGTACTCGTTCCGAAGCGCTACGCTTAATCTGGCGAGTGTAGGATCGCCGGTGGCAGCCAAGTTTGACGAGTACACGCGCTTGATGGTTGTTGGTGTTCTCGGTGCGCTTGGGGGCGTGTTGATCGCGTCTACAATGGTAGCGCGGAGGTGAATGCCAGTATGACGTCATGCCGGCGTGACACGTCGTGGACGTTGGGGACTGGGAGTATGGGAAGCCAGTACGACATGTTTCTGCCAATTGTACGATCTTGAGAGGTGTACTAGTACGTGAGCTTGGTTGGTAGTCAGGGGCATCTATTTTATGTTTTGCAATGTTCTGTGCGACCTTGCCTGGGCTGGAATTTGAGCGGCTCTGTACAGGTTTCGCGGAGCGGTCGGCCCGGGTCGGGGCAGCAATTTAATACAGGGGCTTACCCACTCACCCCCTACCAGTCCACCATGAAGAATCCATTCGGAATCATATCGAATTTCGCCGCTAACAAGGAGTCCACATTCCTATGGGAGTATCACTGCCGACTGCATAGCCAGGATACCGGTCCTAGCCGGGTCAACCAGAAATCATCCCTATCAGTGGTATTTGATGGCGGAACACAACACAAGTTCTCCTCTGTTAGGATCGTGGTATTTTGCCGAACTGAGTATATAGATATGCCGTATTTTGTATCATGGGTATGTTTCCCTTCCAGGCGGTCTCTCAGATTCTCACTGGCATCCACTGGCACTTCCACTGCATCATCGCGTGCAGTCTGGCATTCGACAGCTAGGACCTATCACGCATTCAAGCTATGGGGCCCAAGACCACCGTAACAGTACGCCTGAGAATGAGGCTACTAGTAAACTCGGGCCCCGTCTCCCACGACTTACAGTCGCATTCGAAGTCGTTCCTTCTCCCACGTTATCCGGAACGCTGTCAGTGCCTTACTATGACAAGCATGCCATTCTTATCCCCTATTGCTCCCAGTATGAGCGACGTACTTGGGGAAAGCAGCCTGCACGTCACATCCTTTTGGAAAGCGAACACTCGATATCCCCGGACACCTCGTTTCTCTCTCTGGATTTCGAACACAAGAACAAACTCTGCACGGACCCAGTACAGAGGCATTATACTTTGGAGGATATGGTATCTGGGATGTCGTGTCGCACGGTACGGGTCATCCCCGTGAACGACAATCGTTCGAGAACATCCATCACATCTCTTCCGACAGAAATCCTTCTCAAGATATTCAAGGACGTCCATGACACCTGCCAATGGCAACATGATCTATTATCGTTCGCTCAGGTCTGTCGGAAATGGTCTTGCGCTATGGATGTCTTCTTTGCCAGCTTGGAGTCCCCTGGACAACAACGGGAATACCATGATTGTCTGTATCATCTGCAAATGCAATCGCTAGACGGTCTGCAGCTGTCCAAGTATGCAGACGCATTGAGCAAGGTCCCTGTCTATGGTCTCGGCGTGCAACATTTCTATCTCAAATTGATCAATGACGGCTGGCATTACTTTCCGCACCTCAAGCCTGGGATTGCAATTCTTCGTACCACCAAGAATCTGCAGTGTTTACATCTCGCCTTGTCAGGCTGGCAAGACTTGCCTGAAGCGGATACACTTCTTTCAGTGCTTCTTGAACTCCGTGCCTTGCGCACGTTGTCCATCACTGCGACCAAGGGTTCATACGTGTATTTCTGTAAGAAATGGAAGAAGCGACTGGACTGTTCCAGTATCAGCACGTTACAGCTCGCACGATGCCTAGCACACTTTCCAGCACTGACATCTCTTACCGTCGAATGGCTCTTGCCAGGACGCATTGGCGTCCGGCGATTCATCTCATGGCCCGCGTGTGCGCTCACAAGGCTTTACATCAGCTATGGTAGCGTGTCCGACCAGGATCTCCTTTACCTCACGGCTTCGTCCGCTCGCACGCTTACCCAGGTCACATTAGACAACGTGGGCGAACTCACCCAAGTCGGACTCACCGCGTTTCTCCACGCCATCTCTCGAAACGTGGTCTCACTGGCTATCTCGACCCAGAATTCGTTCTTCAGACGACCATCGACCGAATATGCGTTAGATGTCGTGGTGCCCAAGATGCGGTGTTTGCGAGGATTGACTATCCGCGGAGACGCTGCGAGCAAACGCATGCTGGATCGGCGGTCCGAGGTATTCTTGGAGAGTAGTGGAGGATCTTCCAAAGGGATGGATAGGGACCATGGGTTGCCGGTTGTTCAGTTGTCGTACGAAGATGTCCCAGAGATCGGAGAGCGTAGGGATGGTTCGGTATGGCCTGGATGGCAGGTCATAGAGTTTGAAACAACGTCTTCTAACCCCGGAGGGCTTTGTTTCGGGGGGAGAGCGATAGGGCTCGCGAGGCATGCTGGGTAAGGTGGCTGATAGGGAGGACGGACGGCTGAGGAAGAGTGAAAGCCTAAGTACAAAATGAATTTTGTCGGACAAAGGGAAGAATGAGATGAGGGAGAAAGGGCTAGTTTCGATAGAAGTTATGGTAATTTGAAAGGAAAGAAGGGTTGCGCTCTGGCATGAGCAGGAAGGAGAGCAGTAACAAGTAGTGGACACACGAATTATGGACTAAGTCATTGCTACCACACCTGTCTCGAGCATGTCTTCGTCTCCGTCACCCACTCCTGACCGGTTCATTCGCAAAGGATGATGGTCTGGTCTGAAAGAAAGTGCGGTAAGCATGAGCCAGTCAGGGGTTGCTTGGCCCACTTGATAAATATTGATGCAACTTAGAGAGTTGAGGCCATCAGAGAACTGGTATATCATGTTAGTACCACACTTGTTCAATGCGTACTACGAATCCGTGCTGCAAAGTCTCACTTCGCATTTGTCTAGAATTCTTCAAGAATCCGAAACATGACGAAAATTGGTATGTTTATTGCTTTTCTATGAAAATCGTGCCCGGTATATACACGCGCGTAAAAAGACTCGTCAGCATTTTTTACACAACTAAGAACCGTTTAAAGGAAAGAGGATAACAGGAGTTTGATCTTACAACATATATTCCAGGTTTATGGATTTAATTGAGATAAGATGGAAACAAGGGGGCACGGACGAGATTAAGAGAGAGTCAGAGAAGGAGGAAGTGAGAGGAAGTGCCCCAAGTCGGTTGAGTTGGATAATACTTTAAAATGGAGGTGCCACATGCCGTGTAAGCGATAAGCGTTGCAACAGGATGTCGCATGACACGCGCGCTTGGACTCGGTTACTTGGGAGGAGGCGTCGGCGGGCCTGATAAGCGCACACGAGGACGCTTCAGCGTTCCAAGGCAAGACGACCACGTACACAAGCACTTACCAAAGAGACCGGGACGTGCTGCGGGGGTCATTGGCCGTGGGGTCACGGGTGCAGGGGCCACGGTCGGCGGGACGACCGAGGGATTCGCTAATCACGTACATGTGCATGCACGACACGCGGCCGATCAGCGGGCCAACCAGTCACTCACTCAGTCGCAATCAACACAGAACAAAAAAAGCACGTACGTCGCCATTGAGCCCAGGCAGGCAGACTCGGCTTCGGCGCCTCGATCGCCGGCACGGGTATTGGTGCCGGAGTAGGTGCGGATGCAGGAAGGCCCTTGGGTGGGCGTCGGGTGGATTTGTGGACGACTTTCCAGGCGGGACGGGCTTGGATTGGTGGGCCGTCGTCTATCGGGGGAGGGGTGCTCGCTATGGGGGGCGGCGCGAGTGACTCTTGGGGTGGCTAAGAAGTGACACCATAAAAGGGTACATGGGTTCGTTTGGCGTTCGTGATAAGACGGAAGAGAAGAGGTGTGCGCCAAGAAAACAGAACGTGGTTCAGATTGGCGAAGGGAAAATGCGGATGGGATATCAGTGAACGAGGCAAGGCGGGATAGTGGCTGATGGTGACGACTCACTGGCGGCGTCCAGTTGGGCGAATATTCGCCTCCTGCACCATGCTTCGACTTGACGGCCATCAACTCAGAAATTTCGCTGCTCATTTCGGTTCATTCAGAGGCAAGGAACGTGGCAACGTTTATTGTCAAGAGCAAGGCATGAATGACCAAGTTAGTCATGAATGAAGTGGAAACGCACAATTGGAGCTGCCGGCGTTCATCTCGAAGCTTGCCCACCTCCGCAAGGAGAATACGCACTTCGCTCGCAAGCGCTTTGCTGAAATCATTGAGATACCTGCCCCGGCATCACCAGGGATGGATCGCAAAGATAGATACACGTCAGCAGGTTTTCATCGAGAAAAGGGTGAGAAAGCAAAAAGAGAGCAAAGCAGAGGCAGGAAAACGGCAATCAGATCTGATTTGGCAAGAACCGCTCACTCACTTTGGTGGTGCACCATTGTAGGGGTTAGGACTCTTGTTAGAGGACATGGGTGGCTGCGATGAAAAGATGGTAGTGAGAGCGTGGGTCGAATGAGGGTTGCAAGGCTATCACGAGTCGTCGTGGTTGGAAAAACGGGCGGACTGCGTGAATACGACGTAACCGGCCAGAAAGAGATCGACCACGAGGTGGGTCACCAAGAGGCGATTCAAACGTGGATTACTATAACAATGTATGCTTGATGGAATGCGATGATAGCACTGTGGCCGTCGCTGTCGTTGCCGTTGTCGTTGTCGTTGTCGTCAACTTGGCAGTACACTGTGGGAGACACGAACAGCCACTACCACAACCGTGACTACGGTCCGGGGGTATAGATAATGCAATTAGAGGTACACTACCAATCGTTCATCGGAGGACTATCGAGAGACATATCAGACACGTAATTACGATCCCACCGAACTACGATGGTTGACATCGTGACAGTGCGTCATTCAGAGCTGCCAGATCAAAAGCATTGATTGACGTCGAGCGCACACGACCGGGCAACGTGGCGGATGTCGCGATTGTTAGTGAAGTAGAGTTAGTAGCCGTTCTGGACGTTTTTGTGATGGAATGTGTTTTAACGGCAAGGCCGCCGGATTGCTCGGCCAGCCAAGCGCGAATGATGGGGTGTTCCACAGTAGGGTGATGTTTGCATGCAGCGAATAACTCAAGATGACGAAAGAGCGTTGGAGTAGGATTGAAAAGCGGAAGAGCTAAGCCAAAGGAGTCAAGAAACAGTTGGTTAGAGTACCCTCCGACGCACCTGCTTCAAGAATTATGTATGCTTGACGAGGAGATATACTACGTGAAGCCATGACTGGATGGGAGTGAGCAGAGCGGCCGCGCCAAACAATATTGCGTCTCACGATAAGCGCAAACTACAACACAGGCCCTAACTTCAACGCGACACTGGACGAGCACTTGTTTTCCACGAGCAATCGCATCGCCTATAAAATTACACATATTGGGGAGCTCGAGCAGCAGAGCTTCTCGCGCATTGTTGGGAACATCAATAAAATAGTGTTGGAAGATGGAAGGAAGATTGGGTTTTGGAAGTTGAGCAGAAGAAATGGAAAGTAAATGTGAAACCCCAAGATCGTACATGAGGGATTCAGCAGCATCGGCATCTCCAGGGAAATCACTGTGCGAGAATCCATTCAAGCACACAAAGTCTGACTGATACGATACACCAACCTGGTGAGGTATAATTGGTCTGCAATGACGGGGATACAGTCGGTGAGGAGGTTCAAATATTTGGTGACTTCACGTTTTTGTCTGCGTTTCCAAGCAATGTATTCAATGTTGGAACACGAGGGTTTGTAACGACATTGCAAGAATGCGTGCAGCTGTTTCACGAAGCCGTAGTTTGGGTGAATTTCAGGGCGACCTGCGACAAATTAGGGTGTGCATGAACTAAATTTGTCAGGGTTCACATGACTTACGTCTGCGGACGTATTGGATCGCAGCTGAGACGGAAAGTCGTTGAGAGAGCATGACTTGGAAGCGAAACGGATACCGTGGATACGTGGCACAGGGACAAATAAAAGGGGGGGGCTCACGATAGGCGCAAACTACGGTGGCGCTTCTAGAAATACCCATTACACAGTGCACGAGGACCCTTCCCCCAGAGTTGAGGGCTCTCTCGATGAATAGGCATGCGGCGGGAAGGTGAATGAGGATATCGTCATATTCCGAATCATGCACATGAATGACCATGTCATTGGGTTGGGGATCGAATGTATGCTCAACGCAGACAGATAGCAGGTGTGTTATCCCCCACTTTTTACGCACATCGTGCGATAAAGCTGCAGAAAGACTGAGCAGGGCATAAGACCACCCTAAAGGCAGTATATGAGGGGGTGCGTACTTTCCAATATAGAGCCTGTCGTCGATGACTGCGCTGATGGAGATTGGTGCGGCAGCCCAGGTCATGGCAGGGTGAAGGAAAGGAAGATAAGAAGAAGGGAAGGGTCACGGTGGAGCAGGTCGCTTCAATGGAGCGTTTATATCTTCGTCACTCGGTAACGTTCTTTCAAGTGTCTTCACCGCTTTCGGACCGGCATCTCGGCACAATTTCCTGGTAATCTGGCCGTTCGCATAACTCTGCGAACCCTCATGAACGCACATTTTCACCCATCTAGTACCAGCGAATACCGTTTCTCTACACTAGTATGAACCGAAAGGAGAACCGAAAGAGGGCGAACCTGTGGTGACACTTCACATCCAAGAATGGGTGGTAGTACCCACGAAACTGTTGGAGTGGAGCTGTGGGAATCAGGTCCATCCCAATAGTTGATCGTATCACTGGCATCACAAACGTCATTTGCGCCCTTAAAGTTACTGGTTGGTCTACACCATTATGGGTCCAGGCTTGCACCGAGTCTCGCGATCCCCCGGCGACCCTGTTCCATGGTGGGTTTTATCTTGTACTTATGGTGTCGGGTCACGGGATGGTATCTTGACGCCCCTGGTGCAGCTCCGCGGCTTGGACCCATCCAAAGTTTAGAACCATGAAGACGTCAACGTGATCTATTGATTCTATTCGGAGGTCTCATGTGACCCTAATGCGGGAAACTACTCGGTTCTACGCAGAAAAAGATCAACAAACTTGTCCATGTAAAGGTTAGTTGCCATTGATCACCTCCGACAGGAATTTCAAATGGAATTTATCTGCCCCAGAGTTCCCTTGAACCGGGCAAACGTCCTAGGCCCGAAAGGTGGGTAAGACGGGACTCTTTGAGTTTAATTGGTTTCTGCGCACGCATCAAATTGGGTTTTATTTGCTTGCTAACGCGGCATGTCCTCTCGTGCGAAACCATATGCATCGTCTGCTGACCCGTTCCTCACCCGAACCAAATTTTCATGTTCTCAATATGGCAGGTTTAATCTAGGCCTGTCATTCATACTACCAACCCAGCCAAATTCTTGGCAACCGAGATGGTACAAACAAGACCGGCACTCGGGAGTAAAAGACACCGCCGGCGCGACACTCGCGGTCAGAACGCACGTTTCAGATCGTTATCTTATCCGATGAGTCTGCTAATGATGTTCTGAACTTCTCATCGCTAGCGATCAAAATCGATCAAAACAGAGTAATTATCTGTATCTCGTTGTCAAACGAGCCTATCGATAGCGGTCACGGTAGATGACAACACCGGCAAGCCAGCCAAATCTATGATATTACGGTCTCGAGTTCGTATGTCCATTTCTAGGCCAGCATACTTGCACTAATGTGAATACAGATGGTCACGCATCAACCTTCTGCTTGTAAGTCAAATTCAAGAGCGTACTCGCCGAATGGTGCCGCCTGTGTAGCAGTGTGTACAAATACCAAGCTTAAGCAGGTGGAGCCCTGGCCACTAAGCCGGGCCTCTCGACACCGCCGAAGTAGGGCTGGCCCATATGGCTGACCCGGTCTCCCCGGTACACCACCCCGTGTTTTAACGGGCAATTGTGTCCTTCCCGACAAAGATGGCCAAGCCATGGCTTCATGTATATTCCGTAAAACACACCACGTCAACAACATAGCCACCGTCATCGCCGAGTCAGAGTCGCTCCAAGTCGCATAAACTTTCATGACCACTTGAAAGTCACCTGGCCGGGGCGCGATTCCGCGCGAAGGGCCGCCAATCCAAGTGTAGCTGGAATCATTCCTTTTCGAACGCGCTATATGGCCCGTGTCCCCGGCGAAGGTAGGGATTGTTACCCAAATAGTCATCAGGCCAGACTTCAAAACTATTTTAGAGTTGACTGGCCCACACCAGCCGGCATGGTCTGACACTTCCAGAGTGTAGCCGGCATCATTCCCTTCTCCATTCGCATTCTTTGCGCCTGTACTGGACATTCTGGTTTTTCTTGAATTTGTGCACGCAATGCGCATGTATCCGAGTCCATGACACAGCGGAAGTGCCCGTGCATCCCGTGTTCAGCAAAACGAATGAAATGTTGGAGTTACTGGTGCACCCCCCAAATCTCTGCCTTGCATGCTGGTGTCTTAATTCTCTTGGACGATTCAACTCCGTATCACACGGCGGAGGACAGTGCTCATTCCATGGACCTATCGTATGTGCAGTCTGGTTTATCTCTTGGACAGCTAAGAGGGATCGGAAACACATACGAGTGTCTTAATTCCCTTGGACGATTCAACTCCGTATCACACGGCGGAGGACAGTGCTCATTCCATGGACCTATCGTATGTGCAGTCTGGTTTATCTCTTGGACAGCCAAGAGGAATCGGAAATACATACGAGCGGATATTGCTAATCCCAACCCCTTTACATAATGGTATATAATGCGCATGGCCAACCACCCCAAGCTCAAGTTCCTGATATTTCTGCTTTATCAATCATTCCCCACATCGAACAATCATGCGAGTGTTTTGTTTCGCTATCTCATTCGTGCCCGCCCTCGTCAGGGCCAGCTATTATAGGGACGCCCCACACAAGCTCAAGGAGAGCATCGACGGGCCTCCTCAGGGCTGGGTCAGACACGAACCCGCACCTTCGGACCGTCTTCTACGGCTCAAGATCGCTCTTCCACAACCACATTTCCACGTCCTCGAACAGCATCTCTTGGAGGTCAGTGATCCAGACCATGAGCGTTATGGCGCCTACTTGTCGAAGGCAGAGACGGACGCGCTCATGGCACCTCATCCTGAATCGCTCGGCACGGTCAACGCATGGTTGTATTCGTACGGTATCAAGGAAGGGGATCTCCTCCGATCATCAGCCCAGGATTGGGTGACTATCCGCGTCCCTGTCTCACTTGCCGAGGAAATGCTAGGCACGGTGTGAATCATGATTTTCTTGCTGTCTCCATGCACTGAATCGGTTATATCCAGAAATACCACGTGTATACCCATACGGACAGCGGCGAGAGCATCGTCAGAACGACCAAATACGGTCTTCCGGAAAGCTTGCACGAACACATCGAGCTAATCCAGCCAACGACTATGTTCGCGGGCCTTAATTCATCCAAGAGCAAGTTATTTTGGTTAGGGCCTACGCCGCCGCTTGCAAGTAGTCCCTCCAACGACACGATTACCGGTCCGGCTGGAAACCAAGTCGATATCTCCTGCAACGAGACGGTGCTGTAGCAAGATCGGGTTTCTGGATCCTGGAGTCGCCTAATATTTTTCTTCTGTAGACTACCATCACCTGCGCCAGGCAGCTTTACAATGCTGTTGGGTATAACAGCTCTGCCACAAATGGTAACATGATCGCCGTTTCCTCTTATTATAACGAATCTCCAAGCAACACGGATCTCCAGCTATTTTATCAGTGGCAGAACCCTGCGGCGTACCAGTCCAATTATACTTTCATATCCATAAATGGTTTGAATGTTTTATCCTCGGACAGTCCATCTATTCACTGACAGGGTGCTCAGGTGGATTCAACAACCAGTCTGACGATGCTACTTCCTACGAGGCCAACCTAGACGCTCAGTTTACTTTCGGACTGTCATACCCAACTCCCGTGTTTGTTCTCTCAACCGGTTTGCTACCAGGTGAAATTGTCCCTTTTATTCCCTCCGATAACTACCCGGAGAATGACCAGGTTCCATTTGGTGATGTTTGTTTCGCTGTTTGTTCACGATGACGCTTGAGTGCCATAATTCTCGTTTACAGTTTGTGGAGTACATGTTATCTCAGGATGACCCCCCTCAGACCATCTCCGTCAGTTACGGTGGTGATGAGCAAACATGTATTTGATC
>JBBPTX010000163.1:0-55368 GCA_038094595.1 Pulveroboletus aff. annulatus
CTATTAATCTCCGTTACAGGCCGACTCCTCATGTCGATCATGTTGGGCCTAGGGGATGGACTTATGTAGATACGTATCTAGATCGGTACACAACATGTATCTACACATAAGAATAGTATATAAAGCGAGACTGGACGGAGCTCAGTCTCCAGTCTAGTTCTCTTGTTCTCTCCTACAAAGTAAACATCTTAAGAAACACTCCTCTCGACGCCTAGTCTTTAAGTGGTTGCCTGCAAAGATTTGTAGACACAACACTAGAACTAGACTGTCCATTATCTTCGTACCCAACCACTTAAGTCAGCAGACGCGTATCAACCTCCCACTTTGCTACCACAGGCTCTAAGCAAGTGAGCGCATCTAAAGGGGCATCTAGCACACGCTAACGAAAGCGCACACCTAGTGCCTATTTCTTTTCACCGATCCCTTCTCCCTTTCGCAGCATACACCCCTCGGGTCGATCCAGCCAACCCTTGGGAATTAGTAGACGTACCCATAGCCCTAGCAGAACCTGTAGTAAAAGAGGAGCCCAGGGAGATCTCACTACCTAGAGCGAGCACAGGGAGTGAAGAAGACCCCAACGACTGGCCAGACCCGGCAGTCCCAGAAGAAGAGTTTTGGAAGATCTTAGAACAAGATCTTCACCCTGAAAGTTTCGGAAACGGTGCAGACGTAGACGTCATCGCTACCGATCTAAGATTCACCGGTCACACATACTACTGGAACCCTACACCCTCATCACAAACCCTAAGCCCAGCAACAGATCTCGCTTCGCTTAGACAACCCTCTACCCCTATCCCTGACGTCATAGGCCACGACCCTTTCGCCTTGCCCACAGCACAACGTAACATTCGCCTAGAAGCAACCCTAGGCGCACAAATAGCAGAAAGAGAAATCAGCATCACAAGAAGGCGGTACAGAGAACAATCAGAGGAGAACGAAGAAGATCAACCTCGCGCTAAGAGGCAGCGTAGAGAATACCCGCAAACGATCAGAAGGAACGATCGATACAGTCGAGTACAGTTGAGAGTACAACAGAGAAAATCATACAAGTACTAGTCGTCAATTACAATGTCTTCTTTCATCCCCATAACTGCAGACGATCTTCGCACCAGCTTCACAGACCCAAACACAAATAACCTCGATGCAATCGCACAATTTGCACAAACACAAGATCAAAGATACGAACATCTCACCAACGAGATAACAAGATTAAACAATGCAGTACTGAGAATCGAAGCAATGATAGCAAACCTCACTCCTCAAGCACCACCAATACCAACAAGACAACCCACACCAATAATCGCTCCAGTGGCAGGGGCATCATCTAGAAAAGTAGAAGTCTTTGCAGATCCTGGAGAATACGACGGATCTTTCGCTAAGTTCAATGAATGGTGGGCAAAAATCCAAGCATGGATCGAGATCAATCGGCACGCAATCCCACCAAAAAGCAACGAAGCAATCCTAGCAGTATTATCAAGGTTAAAAGGCGCAAGGGCAGGACCCTTCGCACAGTTAAGACTCCAGCTGATTTACACTCCTGGAAATAACTACACTTGGGACAAATTAGAGGATGAGCTCAGGCAACTGTTTGGAGGAAGCAATGTCAAGGATCGCGCAACAAAGAAAATCCAAGAAATGTATCAAGGACAAGGACAGCTTATCGATGATTTCCTGGTAAAATGGTATTCGGAATATCAGAAAGCACAACTCAGTGACCCACATGGGGTGTGGTTACTAGAGAACAGAGTAAAAAGGTACATTGTAAACTTCATCTGGAAAAACGGCATGCGGAAAGACACAGTGGAAGCTACTATGGAAACCATAAGACATGTGGGACATCGTCTTGAAAGCCTTGATATGATCAGAGGAAGAACACAGTACAGATCACAAGGAAAGACAAAAGACCCCAATGCAATGGACATAGGTGCAGTGCAAAAAGGCGCAAAGTCGTGCTATAATTGTGGCGAAGCAGGCCACTTCGCTAAGCAATGCAAAAAGCCTTCCACTAAATGTGATCTCTGTGGATGGTCTAATGGCCACAAGAAAGACTGCCGACGCAGGCAGGTGAGTGTTGCGACTACAATTCCTTGCAGGCAATCACTATCTAAACGTCGAATGAAGAGACTATCTTATGAGGGGTGCTTTGTAGGCAGTGGACAAGAGAACTAGACTGGGGACTGAGCTCCGTCCAGTCTCGCTTTATATACTATTCTATGTGTAGATACATGTTGTGTATCGATCTAGATACGTATCTACATAAGTCCATCCCCTAGGCCCTAACATGATTGACATGAGGAGTTGGCCTGTAACGGAGATTAATAGATACATGATGTTACCAGCCGTTGATCTGCTGCGAGTGGGTGGAATGAAAGATGTCAACGGTAATTAAAGATAAGGGATCACATCACAGTGATGGGGTGACTGATGTGAGGTCTGTGATGATCACGATGTATTAAATACGTGTGTGAGATCTGTGGGTGAAAGTGAAAAGGCGGAGGTAAAGCCCACGGATCTAGAAGGGCCCGTAGATCCCCTGTGTCTAGCACAGTGTCTAGGTTGGGTTTTCCCTTGATAAGATAAAGAAAGTGTCTGTTATGCGCAAAGTAAAAGGTGAAAATATATAGCTATAACACAGACAATTGAGCACTAAATATCAGCATCTGGAAATTGACGCTATCAAGCAGCGTCCCTCACATCAACGACGTGGTCATTAGTATTTTAAACAACAGCGCCCAGGATGCTAAATACTATCTATTTTTCTTTTCGTAGTGTCACTGATGCTAGCATATCATCCCAGATACTCCTCTCGGAAGGCTAACTGTCTACAGACCAGCAATGCTGTCGATACTGGAAAGCAAACCGTATTCGACAGAGTTCTTTTTATCAACCCTCCCCTCCAGCAGCCCAAACCCAAGGAAACGGAATGGGTTCTAGTTTCTTTAGTTTCGCGGGTCAGTTCATGTCTTGGGACGCGATGGGAGACGATAACTGATCCTACTTTTTCAATCGCAGACAAGTGGAAATCGCTAGTTCCAGAAAAGAGGGTACAGATCGCAGAACAGCCCCGAAGCAGTAAATGACGGAGCATGTAACAAGTTTCAGAAATGCGACTGTCATGTACTATACATATGTATGCTACCACATGTCATTGTGAGCGTTATGTTACTCAGAATGTGGCGCAGTCTATGTCAAGGCTCTGTAGCAATTGGGGAAGAGAGAATATGCATAGCATTCAACTGGTATCTTTAGAGGGCTGCTGGGGTCGTTGCTTCCATTGTGCCTGACTGGCAATGGCGTCCGCTATGTCTGATGCCCTGCCAGTGCTGTCATGGTTGTAAATGAAACAGGCATGTGCTTTTTATTTGGCACTCGACGAGCAGGTATTAAAACCTTGGCCATATCCCGCGTCCCCTCAGTTTTCCCTCCTTTGAATCTCGTAGTTGCGACGCAACACTTCGAAGCGTTGTTTCACACCCTGGAAATTAATTGCTCCGTACCTCTCGTAGGTAGGCCCAAAGTAAGCCCCCAGTCCTCGTTTCTCCCTGGTACCCGACTCGTCAAGGTGAGTGGACTAGAGCACTGCCTGACACTGTTGAGCGCCTCGAGCACGAGACAGAACTGGCGAGACGGTCTGAGGCTACTACAAAGGAGGCCAGCGAGACAGAGCCCGAGTCATCAAAGGAGATAGTTAACCTATCGGCTACGGCTAGATAAAGCGGTCCTCGAGTGAAATCGCCGCGCCTGGGTCCTGAAACATATTTCCGAGCAGTTGACGCTTGTAAGCGAAAGGTCAGCCCCCACGGGACATCTGACGATGTTCGACGCACCTTGGCAGACGAATTAAACAGATTCCCTCGAGGAATTCGCTGAAGATAACAGAATTTGGATTATCAAGACGACTCAGGCCATTGAGGCCTAGAAAAGGGCACAAGAGTGCCATAAAAAGGCATTGACTAGAGACGTCCATCTTGGCGAAGGCGAGCTTAGAAACCCAAAGGTTCCAGTGTCTAGGAGAAACAAAGTAGTACACAGAGAAACAAATGAGGCTGGAAGGGTTCTGTGTTTTGGATCACCGTGACCCCATGTCGATGGTTGGCCCTATTGGTGGGACCGAAGCCAGATCAATGCCAAGCTGGCTGTTTCTTAGTAGAGAAGACAGGAAGGAGGTCCTGTAGCAGAAGAGGTACAGGACCGACGACCGCTATATAGCCCATGCTATTGTAAGCATGCTGTACTGCGCTTACCTGATCCCGGTTGTCAGCTTATATACCGCCTCCAATACTGAGTGGTAGTCACTCAGTATCATGTCCTTTTGGTGTAACGGTTAGCGGCAAGCGGTCTGACCCTTACAGATACTGAGTGACTACGGCTTGCAAGGGCGGGAGTTCAATCCGCGCTCTGGGCAAGTTGCAAGGCTTTGCCTTGGGGACACCGATATAGGGCCCTCCAAATTGAGTAATTCCCACGCAAACCACCGGCTTGGCGCTCCGGGCGGGCCGAGTGGGGGACAAAAGTCTCGATGCACTGGGAGGGTGTAAGCATGCTGTACTGCGCTTACCTGATCCCGGTTGTCAGCTTATATACCGCCTCCGATACTGAGTGGTAGTCACTCAGTATCATGTCCTTTTGGTGTAACGGTTAGTGGCAAGCGGTCTGACCCTTACAGCTATGACCCGTGGGAACCCGGCCTCCAGCCCCTGCTGAGTCGGTGCTGACGCTGAAACTCCTGAGTGTCGACCACATTCCCCATCCTTCTCAGCTTTCCCGCGAGAGGCAACAGCGATACTCATTACCTCGGTGCAGAACTCGGTATCGCCCTCGAAAGGCAACTCGTTGTTTGTGGAGCTCGAGGCCTGAACGCTCATTGGGTGTACGAGTTGCTCTGGCGACGGCCACTTTATACACTCTGGGAGTCATCCGCCGACTCTAACTCTACCTCACCGGTCCCCTCCAAGGTGGCCCAGGGGGTCTTGCACGCGCTAGCAAGTTACTCATCGGCATCAGGCAGTACTCTGATCCAGGGAGAAACGAAGGAGTGGTACGTTGGGCTCATCTAAGAGAACTGATTCAATAATCAGACCGAACGCGAAGTCGTGACGTCGACATGGGGCCTCGAAATTTTCATTTTTTACGCTCAGCCTGCTCTCGTGTAGCAAGTGACATTTGCAGAATCCCCGATCTACAAGAGCTCCACTGAGAGGAAAAGACATATACTGCATACGTGCTACCACAGTACAAAACTTGAAAGTACATACACTGGCAAAACTAGTCTAGCGATCCGAAAATGGTATTTGCAGCCTGCGACGTATCATAGTGCTCATTTGGGTAGGATGGATACAGGAGAGAGTTGGGTCGTCAACACCACATCGCGCTCGACTCCCTCCTGGAGGAAGCTGCTGTTCACGTATAAGCTCCAAGTGTTGAGATGCATTATCATCTATACCTTGAATCAGACGTGCGAAGAGCAAGCAGCGATCTAACTGCCTTGCTCGATGCAACCGTGCTGGATTTCAACGGGTCAGCCAGAGCAGTCCAGATCCGACAGGAATACCTTATAGCCATGGCTAGTACGATATTGTCAGCTATATCAGTATGCCATGCATACGCAACAGTGAAGTTTCGACGTACCAAAACCGCCGGTTATACCTAACAAAGCTAGTACGCGTCAAGTCACGGGTGTAAGAATCAAGACAAAAGCCTTCGTACAAACTGAGTTAAGGAAAGAAAAGACCTATACATGATGGGTGAGTGGTTAATAGCTAATGCATTGTGTAAAGCCCGAACCGTTGGTGGAATGTATGCTACGCCCGCAACGGCGAAATACAAGAAGCCCTGTACACGCAAACGCTCCTTCAGAGATGATGTATGGGGCTCTTTTGACAGCTTTATGATGGACAGTGCGAGGACAAGGAAGTCATAGGACATGGCTGGAACGTATTGAATGAATGGGGCTTTACTGGAAACATAACTCACTGGAAACGTAGGCTGTCGCAGTAAGCTTGGGGTACGTGGCATAGGCAACACAGACTCCATTCGATGTGTAAGATCTAACAGTCACAAAGTCTGATCAGAGTATGGAGTATAAAAAAGAATATTGCGAAGATGAATCCATACCCACTACCACCAGGGTCCATTGTCCAAGAGTAGCGAGCAGCAGCAGCATACGGACCAGACGGGAGTCTTTCCACATCACCCATCTGCGTTTCTTGTTAGATGCAAGTAATCAGGTGCTACACGGCCGTCAGAACGCACGTGCGAATCATCAGATTTGCTGAGGAACATCCCACAACAATGGCTCCCGCCAGCTAGGGACATCGGACCCAGCTTTAGCGAAAACAGAAACTAGTAGAATTAGAGTTATCTTACTACAGCGCAGAAAAACACTGCTAAATTGATGAGTCAGCTGGGTGGAATAATATAGATAGCTGAAGATTGACGTTCGCACTGAGCCAGAGACACTGGGCTCGCTTGAATCACACTGTGTTCCAACATAAGTGTGAAATTTTTGCATGGTCTACCGTGTCACTTACAGCAAAAGGAGGGTGATAAAAAAGGACATCCTTCCAGCCACGTATGGGATCTCCAACCGAATTCATTCATTGGTGACAAAGAGAATGAATATCCGCCACTTACCAATGGCCAGCGGAAGGGTAGCCGCCGAGTGACGATAGCATATTCTATGCCAATGGTTCGGAAGTATTCCCACCTAGACAAATGGTGGGCCCTCCTTCAGACCGACATTAATTAAAGCAATCATAGTAACGTACCCATAAGCACCCAATAGGAAGAACATCATATTCACAAATAGGATGCCGAGACGGGCCTCTACCTCTGGGTCCTGCCACCAGTGAACCATTTCAAGTAGCTATCCACTGACAAGCTGTTTGTCAGAGAGGATCGAGTTTGAATCCGAGGGTTATTGATCACGCCGTGTGAGAGTAGGTGTTGCACAGCGCCATCGTGATTTATCATCGCGTTAGTATTCAGGGCTATGTTTACTATCAACGACGCCGCATCCTCAGGTGTACCTGGGTACGCGACCGTCATGTATCATGTTCAGGATCAAGGAACCTCAGCTCCAACTGAATTCTCAACAATAGTAGTACATACCTCTAATAGTTAGCTCAATTGAATGGTCTTGATCAGCGACCACGATTGGACCTTCCAAGTACTAGTACCCAAGCTTGGCAAAGGAGTGGGAATTAGGGTCACCTGTAAATGTTCTCCCGCCGGCGATTGAAAATTTTCTTCAACAGTGAACTCAAAAATTCAATATGCGCAGCAGGCACCTGACAAGAGCTAGTAGTTAGGTGCAAAACGGACCCTAATCTAACCAACTAAGTACTGAACGTTACGAACGTTAACCGCTACGGTTGGTTCAGACTCTCAGGATTGGACCTTGTGTGACCTCTTTGTTGCCAGATCAAACCCACGGGGAAACTTGAGCCAGAACTGTGACAGACCACATTCCAAAGATCGAATTTGTTGAGTCTCCTGGTCCGACAAGTGGAAGTTTGTAGATGCGGTCGTCTCCAAGTCTCGGTGCTTACTAGTACTTAGTACCCACGCTAGTAAGCTCTCACTCAATTCAGTGGAAGAAACTTTAACAGGTCGAACGAAGGCAATGTAAAGCTGGGAGCCCTGATTTTTTTGATCCTGAAACCCGATACTAACCGGTACGGTCAGGGAGGTCCAAATGCCATGATAACAGATAAATAGTGCCGGTGCCGGGTGCACTGTTCTTCCGATCATTGCAGACCTTTAGGCTCATACTCGGCCCCCTCCAACAAACAAATTCGCAGTGAAACGAGTTTCTTGAACGATGGTTCACTGGTGGCAAAACCCAGACGTAGAGGCTCGACTCGCCACCCTTTATGTAAATATAACATTTTTACTGTTAGGCGCTTATGGGTATGCTTTCTTGATCCAGATTGTAGGAAGGCGCACTTGACAGAACGATTTTTCTAGATGGGAGTACTTTAGATCCCTCGGTATAGAATATGCCATCATTTGTCGGCATCTGCCCTTCCGTTGGCCTCTGGTAAGCTACTTGATTTTCTTTGTTTCTTTGTCACCAATGAATTCCCATGAAGGTCCCATATGTGGCTGCCAGGATAGCTCTTCTCATTTCCCTCCTTTTGTTGTGAGTGACACGGTTAACACTAGGTAGAGACGCTTGCTCAAATCAAAGCATAGTGCGATTCAAATGAGCCCAGTGCCTTTTGCTTGTGGACGTCAGTTCTCACTTACCTATTACCGATGTTCTCTGCAGTTAATTCCACGTGTTAGCCGGGACTACTTTCACAGTGGTGAGACAACCCCAACCGCACTAAGATACATTTTTTGAAACTAAGTTTGACTGTAGCTAGCAATAGCCATCGCTGTTGGATCCTCCTCAACGAACCTCATGATTCGCACGTGAGCTCCGCCAATGGTGTATACTAGTTTATCTGCATCTCACAAGCACTGCAGGTGGGTGATATGGGATAATTCCCGTCAGATTCACATGCTATTGTTGCTCGTTACTCTCGGACAATGGGGATTGTTGATAGCAGGTATGGGTTCATTTTTGGTGTTCTTCTGATACTTCATACTTTGATCAGACGTCTTAAATGTCAGATCACACAGATTAAACGGAGCATGTGTTATCTATCTTGCACATCCCGGATTAACTGTAGCAATTTTCGTGTGTAGTAGGTCACTATCTTACACTTTCAGTGGAATGATGTTCACTTGATACGCCGCAGACGTATGCTATGATCTTCTTGTCCTCATATTATCCTTTGTAAAGCTGTCAAGACAGCCTTACAAATCTCCTCTGAAAGAGCGTTTGCGAGCGCAAGGCCTCTCATATTTCGCTGTTGCGGCAGTAGCATGCATTCCGCCAACGGTTCGCACTCCATTACTTGTTGGCTTCCCACCCCTCATCCGTCATCTCCAGGTTTTCGTTTTCCTTGGTTCTGCTCGTACGATGGCTTTCCCCCCTTATTGTTCATGACTCAACGCGTGCTGCATAGCTATGATGGGTATAACTTCAAGTTGTGGTATGTCGGTACTTCGTAGTTGTATGGGTAATGTAGCTAACAGAATCCTGCCAGCCATGACCATCAGGTATTTCCACGGATCATTGTCGGGACCGGTCTTCTGGGACTGATCCGTCCTGATGAATTTCAGCACTGTTGTATCGTGCAAGGTAGTTAGATCACTTCTTGACTTTCGCACGTCTTCGAGGTACGTATTGGCGATTAACAGTCTATTTGGCTTACACATCAGCAGCGACCTGGTCCAGGAGCACGTTGAGCATCACGCTGTGTTGACGACCCAATTGCCGGTACATGTGTTCGATGAGCATCTATTAACCCCACCGGAACCAGTACATGTGCCCTGAGCCATACATATATCTGTCGTCACATTCAATTCTCAGGCCGGAATCTTCAGATACTATGTACCGGTTCCCTGTCTCGTTTGTGTCACCCGAGCGAAGTTGGGCCGCTCGGCAGTACCATGGTTGGTTTATGCTTCACTGGCACGTGTCCTTTCGGGGATTGCATGCGCATGGGTTGCATCGTATACGAATCGTGGCCATCTACAAGCCTTTCGTCTTCTTGGATCTACCGGGAGGCTGACATTCGTGGTTGTAACTGTCAGTCAACGGTTCACAGGTGGCATGCAGCAATACTTAAATTGTTCTAAGTAGTCATTGGGGCCTCTGTCACAACCCGGAGTGAGCAATCAGTATTAATCTTCACTTGGCAATTCTCATGTCGGACAAGCATATACCATGAGTGAGGCAGTTAGTGAATGTGAGAAATAGACGAGTGCGTACAATAATAAGTGGATGCAATAAGTTCTATGTCTGCAAATGATAACGATGCCGGACTCCAAGCCTAGATCTACTCATACCATCCATGGACGACCACATCTATTTCTTCGACTGTGGCATCGTCTTTTTATATGCCTCCTCAAGCTCCTTTTGTACGTGTGGTAACACGGGCAAGTGTGTCTGTGAACGAACAAGAGAAAACGATCATCATCAATCCACATCAGGTTTGACAGCAGGAAATGGAAATGGAACGTACCCGGTACTCCATGCTGAACTCACCCTTGCCTTGCGTCACCCCCCTCAGCTGACTCGAGTACCCAAACATATCGTTCAACGGTACTTCAGCCGTACACGTAAACTCCTCGTCCCGTACCTCGCTATCCAAAATCGTCCCGCGCCGTGCGTTCAGACTCCCGATCACCACCGCCTGGAACTCACCCGGCGCAACGACCTCGACCATCATGATGGGTTCCAAGATGATGGGCTTCGTCTTTGAGTAAATTTCGCGGAAGGCAGCGATGGTCGCAATACGGAAGGCGAGCTCAGAGGAATCGACAACATGGTACGAACCATCCTGGAGGACCATCCGTGCGCCAACGATCGGATTCCCCGACACTGTGCCCTTCTCGAGTGCTTCAAACCAGCCCTAAAGTCATTGAAACGTAAAGAAGTGAATCCAAGCGTCACCACCGGGGCAAGATAACACACCTTTTCACATGCAGGAATATAGTTGTGTGGAATGTTGCCTCCCATGACTGTGTTCACGAATTCCCTGTCCTGTCCATTCTCGGGATCGAACGGGATGGGCTCCACATATCCTATTACTCGGGCAAACTGACCAGCGCCACCCGTTTGCTTCTTGTGAGTATGATAGAACTCGGCACGCTCCGTGATCGTCTCACGGTAAGCCACGCGAGGTTTACCACTCGTAACAATGACACCATATTCACGACGCATCCGTTCGATATATATCTCCAGGTGGAGTTCACCCATACCGGATATGATGGTCTAGCAGATAGATGAGATCCAAGTAGGGTTGACAGAGAAAACAGCAGATACCTCTTTGCTCTCGGGGTCAATGTGCACTTTGAACGTCGGGTCCTCTTTCTGGAATCGGTTGAGAGCACGAGAAAAATTGGGCGTCTCTTGCCCTTGAGGTTTGATCGCTAATGAGATGACTGGCTCGGGGACGAACATAGATGTCTGCAAAACTAGATGAACCAGGCCTTCATTTATCGTTTTCAACATCAGACTAACCATGGAGAAATTCGAAGAGCCATCAGTAAACGTATCTCCAGATGAGCACTCGACACCAAAGACAGCACAGATTTCACCGGGGCCAATAGAATCAATGTCCTAGGGTATTAAAGTAGGAATAAGAACAAGACGTTAGAAGAAACACGAACCTCCATCTCGTTACTGTGCATGCGAACCAAGCGGGGAACTTTAACTTTCTTGTCGGTGCGAGCATTGAAAACGAAGGATCCCTTTTTCAAAGTACCCTGGTATACCCGCATGTACGTCAACTGACCAAACCGCCCTTCCTCAAGCTTGAAAGCAAGTGCAACTAGTGGCGCTTCAGCAGCAGGGACAAGCGGGACGGAAGGTGAACCATGTGGTAATCTCGTATCATGAGCAGTGACAGTCGACTCGGCGGGGTTAGCAAGGTAAGCGCAAACACCGTCCAGCATGGGCTGTACGGCCGTGTTCTTGATGGCTGATCCAAGGAAAACTGGGGAGAATTTGAGACCAACAGTTGCGCGACGGATGGCTTCAGCGATCTGAACAACAGAGGGTACTTCATCGGCAAGAACTATATCGGCGATTTCGTCATCGACTTCGGCGAGTTGTTCGAAGAGTTCTGCACGCTTCTCCTTTGCGAGATCGATAACAGACGGAGGGATCTCGTCCGACTCCACTACCTTGATGCTAAATAGACACATGAACCAGGCTGAGTGCGAAGGAAGCAATCGAATCAAATACCCTTTCTCGCCTTCGTTATAGATTGCCTTCCAGCGCACCAAATCCACGACGCCTTTGAGTTCGTCTTCTGCACCAATAGGAACCTGGACTGCGGCAGCGGCGATCTTAAGTTTAGAGCGAATTTGATCGATGACTCTCCATGGGTTTGCTCCGGGTCTGAAGAGCATGAATTAGCATCTAAATATGACGGTAGTAGACGCTGTACCTATCCATTTTATTAATGAAAGATACCCGAGGGACATTATATCGACGCATTTGACGATCGACTGTAGTAGTCTGACTTTGAACACCAGAAACAGCACACAAGACCAAGATGGCACCATCGAGGACACGCAAAGCACGCTCGACTTCTATAGTAAAGTCGACGTGCCCTGTCATTGCCCAGTCAATTGCGTGTGCGGGAGATGGGAGATGCAACCCACCTGGGGTATCGATAATATTGATGGCGTACTTTTGCTTTTCGCCAGTCACGGGGGATGCTGCTTCCCAATCACAAAACGTGGCCGCACTCTGGATGGTGATACCCTTTTCACGTTCCAGCTCCATACTATCCATTTTGGCGCCAACGGCATCTCGACCACGGACCTGAATTGGTATAAGAACGAGAACTGACCCTTGACATCTGGCATGGCGGAACACGAACCTCATGAATCTCACGAATCCGGCCGGTATAAAAGAGAATGCGCTCCGTGAGTGTGGTCTTGCCGGAATCGATATGAGCCGAAACACCAATGTTCCTCTGGAAATTTATTCGTTTGAGGTCCGTCTCCGATAGATCGTACTTGGGGTATGTGTACTGTGGTGCCTCCGAGTTCTCCGGGTTGCGCGCGGCGGCGGTCGACGCACGACGTGAACCAAAAGTGAAGGCAAGGCTGCGTCTAGGAAATGACGGTCGAGAATGTGAACAAAGTGCCCATTGCCATGAATAGGGCACTCCCCGTACGAGTGTCCGCATTTCGAGAGACAGCCCGCCCAAAATTTGGAGACCAATTTAAGAAAGCGTGAGAACAAGCTGCTCAATTTGAATCATATGTTACGTAATTACTTACCCCTCTTTTCTATCCTTCAAGCTTGCTCTAGACACTAAGTACTGGCAGCATGCAACCAAAGACTCCTTGTAATACTCACTTCATAAGCCATGGCGCTTCGATTCATCATTTTTACCACTGACGGTCGCAATTTTAGGCAATTATTCCTCGTGGGTCCGTAGACAAGCTTCACCACGTTTAATCGAATTTCCTATCCACCTTCAGCTCGGAAAACATGCGCGCGACAATTCAATGGGCCTGAACCATCAAAGAGGATGTTGGCGGATCGTCCAAAGATACTTGACAGGAGGGGCACACGAGAAAAGAATCCACTGAAATTCTTGACCGTCAGGACCAACAAACTACGCCGGAGGCTTCAGCAAGATACATCTAGGAACCAGGCTGAACACACCGTCATTGTAAGCTATGAGATACAGGCAACATGTCGCGGAAAACGTGTCAAAGGCACGAAAAACGGCTCTGTATCTGGATAAAGGTAAGAGTGTCATGAGTATATGATGGGTGTTCATGGACCTGACCTGGACCGACGGAAATAACGAGATGGGCAATGATAAATATTTTACCCGATCAACATTTCTGCGCCGACCTGCGGCCGAGCCATATCCATCATGTCTTTCGAGTTCGTCCACCACAGCTATTTCCTCCAATTCGGATTACTATTGCCTCGACTTCTTGAACCGCGCTCCTTTCTCCTTGTGGCATCTCCGTTTGAAACACTCCCGGGTCCATGCCGTCAACACATGACGACCTTCATCGCATCACATACGTCTTCTCCGTCCAGAACTGAAGTTCAGCAGACTTTGAAATACCCCAGTTGCTATCAAGTCATATCGTGCATGATACGCCCAATCTTACGCCCGATCTAGAGCGCGACGTCGGCAAGTTCAACTGAGCTCATACAACCTACCCACCAGTGCATCGGTCATCGCTGTGCTATTATCGATCGGGGATGATCTCACCTTCTTGACCTTACGACTGTCAATGTCAAATACGCCTTATGCTTCCGAGCACCGACTCGAAATTTCAAGCCCACGGGATGTACGGGGTACCTCATCGAGTGGCACACGCGAGCCTGGCTTTTAAGGCGCGGCAACTTTATCAATGCCATATGTCGTACAACGGCACTCCGTTTGTGTTGAGGCCACAGCGGCCGAGCAACACACCCCCATTTCCTCGTCATTTTTGACGCAGGGTACCAGGGGCATCACTAAGGGAAAATAGAAACCAGTGCTCGCCATCGAACCCTTGCGTCTCACTTAAATGAATTCCAAGGAGTCGGGATGCTATGGCTAAACGCGGTTACATCTACATCCTTAAGAGAGCTGTAATTAGTGGATGCACACATAGCCTTCAACCTGACCCGGCCGATAATAACTGGCGTAGCTGTGGGTAAGCCATACTGCCAGTGATATAAGTGCCCCATCACCTTTGACTTAATCTCCTTGGCTTGAACGGATTCCAAAGTTAAATATATCCCGTTGCCGATACCCATCCACAAGGGTAACAGCGCTTTAAACACACAGCCGATATACAAGATTCGCCTTCTATTGTATGGGTTAATAGTGCTTGCGAACCAAATACATTACACGACCTCCCAAGCACCAGTGATAACTTAACACCATAAACCCAAACTAAAAGCAGAGGACAGAACAGAAACAAGGACGTCTAATCAGTACGAGAATATCATGAGCCAGGGGTTCAACACAATCTGTATCACCCATCAATCTGTAAAACCCGGACACATAGCAAAACAGACTCACCGGAAACAATATGTGACACCCCGCCACAAGTGCCATCGGAAATATCACCGCCCAATACACCCCCGAAATCAGCCAATCTGCCCCCACGAGTCCCTCGATGCTAAACAAGACCATCGCCGCAAAGCACGCAAACGAAATCAAGAAAGCCAGCCAAAAGCGCTTCAGGATCCGTGGAACTTCAATGAAGAAATTTGATCGCTCGACTTCTTTTTTGGTCGCCCCCCAGGTAATGTTGTACGAAACTAGGTGCGCAATGACAGCCACGGTCAGGTGAATGCTCAGACCGCCAAAGAAGAAGAAGCTAGATGCGATATGAATCACAACCACTACGGACACGCAAGGAGAGGGAAATGGACATACAAGAACGGTACCCATGTCACTGTCTCAATAATCGAAGAAAGTATGCCTCGATGTCCAAGTCGGTACTCAAGCATGACGTAGGCCACATTGCCCAACAGAGGAAAGACTGCAACGACCGCTAAAAATATTTCGAAACTATGGAGGTAGTACCCATCGGTCTGGATACCAAATCCGAGAAGGAAGTAGTTAGCAATAGACAGCGTCATTGCTGCAGCGATACCATCTAGAATGGGATGAGATATTAGTTGGCAATCATCTTTAGGTGACGTGGGGAAGCACGGCGCTGCAACGCCGACTTTTGCTCACAATACGAAAACATATCTGATAGGTAATACCATGAGTTTTGATCAGCGTGCTGAAAAGGAGGGTGGACACATACAGGCCATCATGTTTACTTTGTAGTGCACAGGGGCATCAGACCAGACAAAGATGTGTAACTGCCTGTTGACCGGACCCATGCGCCACCATTTGATGAGCGGATAGAATAACAATTCGCTGCACCCTATCCAACAAGCTACGTCAACATGTGATGTTACCCTTTGTTATGAAATCGTACCATAAGCATATTTTTGCCATCTGTTCAGTTCGTCATCCACAGTAAGGGACACACCCTCTTTGAAGCCTCCGTCTGAGTACGTAGCCCACCGAATCACATAATGCTTCAACTGAGCGTCCAAGGTGAACTTGTACAAGAAGTAGTACCATGGGAAAACGCACCATGAGGCGGAGGGCCATGTCAAAGTCCTCGGACACATTCGACTCGGACCAAATCTTCCTTCTTCCATCCGCAGAATCGATGAACGCGGCATCTTGAAGCGCAGACCAACGCAAAAATGCATTGTGACCCACGAAAGGTGCTACCTCGCCGTTGGCACAACCCATCGAGATACACTTGTTGATTCGGTGCGTAAAATGTGTAATCCCGTTCTCAAAGTAATGATGTGCGACTTGCATGACGTCTGGAAATTTGAACGTAATCAGTGAACACGATCGCATTGCTCCTTCAAATAGCACCACTCACCCGAGTGATGTTGGATGATTGCAACCTCGGGGCTCTCAGCCAGCTCCCGTGCTGCGTCCCGCAAACAATCTTCCGGGACGACCGTATCCGCATCGACCAACAATATAATCTCCCCCAACCGAATTGACTTCCCGTTACTTGCCCACGGCTTCCACCTACTATCCGTCTCTGCAAAGACCTCGTCACACGCCAATTCCAGTGCCCTGTCCTCGAGCGACGTATCGTCTGCCAGGTCCAGGTCCTCGCGCCCTTCTGCCTCCTGCAGCACCTGAAGGTGCTTCTCCAGCTTCATGCTAAGAGCAAGCCCATAATTGAGGTTGGACGCCTTCTTGAAGCGTCCTGCACGTTTGAACCCGTCGGGTGCCGAACTATGTCCTGGGCGTGCGACCCAGCCAATATTGTGGTCCGCATAAAACGCGATGCGCTCTTGGCGATCCTTCTCTGCGATAAGCTGCAGTCCATCATCGTGGACGAAGATGGCTGATGAACCACCCTGGCGTGCGTATGTTTGCATCGCCTTTTTGAGGTGGAAGACTGAGGGTGCGCTGAAACGGGTGTCAGAGAGCATGAAAGGACAGGAGGAAGGTAGTCAGGACGAACATTGTTTGTTCCAAGCTCTCTTTGTAGACTGGCATTTCGATGGTAATGTGTGGGAGATTCAAGTCCACCTCCTTGTTGGGTTCAGGTCTGATTGCGGAATAATACGTCGAGTTTTCATGGTACTGTGCGACGGGCCCGATACTGGAGGGATGGAAGACGGGTGGAAATGAACATCATATCACCAGCGCATGGATATCACCGACTTACATCATACCAATATTTCCCATGATTTGATTACAAAAAAACTAAAGGGTTCAATGAGCGCGGAAAAAAGCAATTTCGGGGTACTTACGACGGAGATAGCAAGCGTCACTGGTACAGTGGCGAGAAGTGCAAATCGAATCCAGTGTCCATCCATGAGGGACTCTTGCAAAAGCATGCTCACTCCACTACCAACAAAGACTAGAAGAGGATCACGATCAGTCGCACACTAAGGGGAAATCCAGACTTACACAGAGACAATGCAATACCGAAACCCGAGTACAGTGGCGCGATGAGTTTCATCTTCCGCTTCTTCTTCTTCGCTGCTTCTAAATCATGGCTAGCCCTTGTCGAACGCCAACTGAAGAAATCCCAGATCGACCTCGACGGGGGTTTCTTTTCTACGTCGGTTATAGGGTCTTCAGGCGCTTCGCTAGACTTTTCTGCAAAGTTGGCATCAGAGGGAGGGGTAGACGACGACAACCTCATTGCAGCGGAAATGTCGCGCCGAGTCCGCCAGACGAGTTTGATGAGCCTTTCTTCGAAGTCAGTGCATTGTGGAATGATATTGTCCAAGTCGTTGGACCAAAGAACGAGCACTCGCTCGTCACGCTGTGCCCCGTCAGAGAAATCACAGCGGGAGGAAAAAGACCATACGATGAACGCGCCGCACTGCTCCTTCTCCGCTCCGGGCAATGCAGACATCGTATCGAGGATTTGAATACGAGTGTTGGAGTCCACATGGATTGCGGTTGCATCTTCAGACCTGCGGAGTAGCAAAGGTGGATTCATGAACCACACAGAATAGCGGCCACGCAAAAACTCACACAATTACCAGGGCTGCATTGACTGCAGCGCTGCGCACCTTGACAGCGACAACAGGGTTTAGCAGGCGGACTGCGGCCTCGAATGGCGCAAGGCTGGGTGTCTCGTATGGGAACGCTCGGAAGTAGCCAGGCTCAACTCGTATACATACACCTGCGGAGATATCCTCTTCCGGTTTGAACCAGGCGTCGCCTTGGGTCTATACACATTGAGCCGGAGTGCAACCGTCAGGATTAAAGAAGACCAACCTCCCTGAAGATATGATGGAGGATGGCATCATACGCGTCATAGTCTGCAGACATGTGGAAAGTATGACCGACGAGTGTAGTCAGGAAGAGAAACGGACAGGGGACGTGACTCACGACAGATTGGGTCACACCTTGAAAGATTTAAGTAGGCGTGCTCTGGAACCAGATTTGCCAAGGGGAATGATAACACCATTCCAGATCAGGGACTTGGAACAGGGGAAACATCGTGGCTGGACAGGCCGGCATGTCAACGAAACGAATTACAAAGGGGACCTGTGACGTTAGATGCGATAAGTAGCTGTGATGCCTCGGGCAGGAACATTCACCCTGTGATACGAGATGGTGGAAGGAACTGATTAAAACGGTCGAAATATTGGAAGTGGCATACCAGAAGAAGACTAGCGGCACTTCATTAATGCTGGATCTAGACAAGTCGACAGTACCTGGACATCGATATTTTAGGGACATCTTACCCATTGTATTAACCGCACACACGTCTCAGCAGGGGGTTTGCAGCCAAAGACACGCTTGAGATTGCGATCAAGAGGGGGAACAATATGATCTTGGTTCGCGTACGCTTTCACGTTTGAAGCCAAGCGTAATCCGGCCCGGGAATGAAGTGAGTCCGTGTCCGACTTGAAGTCGACATCTAGCTTCTGACCCAGACCCAACCCAGTGAACCGTTGTGCCATTCAAACCACCGGTCCGCTGCAACTCGCACGCAATCCCACGCCCGGTTTACGTGTCAGCTCTTTCTTAAATTGTTTCACTGAGAAGTGGCCCTCAAACCGAATAGAACTCGTACAGCCCTTCTTGATGCCACGCTGCAACGTCGATGTGATTAGCCGGTTTATCTTATGGCACTAACAGAATGAATCAGACGTCGACGCCCGATTCGATCACGACTTGAGGTCCGAGGAGTTATTTTGAGCTTCATAACGAAACTACTTGGCATATAGGGCGATTACCATTTCCCGAGGTTATAAAGCGTGTGCTGATGGGGATAATGGAAGCAATGAGTTTTCGGGAACCGAATGATGCGATTAAGGGAGATGGGAAGAACAAACTTTCGCGTGTTTTGTGGCTCTCTGAGATATTCGTCGAATAAGAAAAGGTTAATCTACCTTCTAGCGTTGCAGCCATAGCAAAGATACTAGTAATCCTTCTGGTACCAAAGCTCCTTTGACTAGTGCATACCCATCAAGAAGAGCATCACACGTGCTGTTAGTACATAATACAAAGCATCGTCAATTTTAAAGAGCGAAATGAAGAACGCACGCCTTGCATTGAGGGCAAAGTCTGGACAACAACTCCAAGCTCATGCACCAATCCTACTGGTACATGAAAAAGTGATCAGATTATGTAAGTAAGAGAACCGGAAAGGGGCTGTTATCATGGTTACCAACTTCATGATTCATGAAATGATCTCCGAATAGAAGAAGCGGTCCCAACATTAGCGCTGATCACACAGTCTCACTGTGAAAATTGAAGTCCAAACGTTCACCTCTGGGCCGTATAGGCATCGATCACTGGTAGAAGTGCCCTTTATTTGCGACCCAAAAGTTTGAGCGATGTGTATTTACCATCCGGCGTGGCTTGCCTGTATTCTGACCGGGTTTAATGAGCGCATGGTGACAGAATAGCGCTCGAAGATACTTGATTTTTTTCATTTTGTACGTGATCACGCCGCACACCGTCCACATCCATCATGCCAAGGCTGCGGGATGTGAGGTCATCGGATAACATGGGCGCACAGGAGTGAGTCAGGGAGATAGAAGGTAAACGTACCTCTCATCATTTCTAGTCACGGACTCACGGTGCTGCATTTGAACGTGGACATGACACCCGCACCATTAATCGAGACAGTTTTAATGTGTTTTCCACCGTCAATTTCGACAAGCACACTGCTGTGCTCTGTACATCGATACCGAAAGCACGGAAGTGAAAAATCCGAGTCCCTTTAATTCCTCATCAATTTGGCGGTGACATGACTGGGAATGCTGTGGATGAGAGTGAGTCGGAGATGAGCCTGGGAGATCTTGATATGCAGGGAAGTAGGAACGTTGACCCGGGATGGATTCGACGAAAGGCAGGCCTGAAGGCCAGCGGTGTGAAGAAATCTCCAAGATGAGTAGCGCAGAGGATGTTTGTGTTATCAGACCCCAAATACGTCCGTTGCAGAACCTCCAGATGGGGATGGTTCGCGTTTTTCTTGAAGGCTGTTATCGAAGATATAGGAAAAGCACATTTTGAGAATGAAGATATGCGGGTCAAGGGTGGTCATGGATAGCAGACATGACAGCAGACTCGACGGCAAGTCCCGCTATGATAGGGAATGGCACAAGATGCATGCCGTACAGTCAAGGTGGTCCGCACAACTTGAAGAGAGAAGACATAGACAAGCAGCACGAAGAAAGGCGGCCCGGGTACGAACAACTTCAAGAAGCATCGTGGCAGTTCTCTTCAGTGCATCATGAACAGCTGGCACTTGTTGAACGCAAGAAGTCGGTATGTGTGTACTTAGGCTGTACGCCGATTAATTTCCACGCGATCTCCATGATCTAGATCTCAGACTCGGTGGGAAAAATGTTTCACCGGGCCGAGCCACACAGCAGATCTTCGTATCCTTGCGCCCTTCCCGTCTACTCACCTCGCACTGGCAGTGCACATCCCCTTGTCATCCATTCTCAGAAAAAGGCAAGCCAGATAGTCCTTTATGCGTCCTCGGCGTTCCTATAGTATGGAAAAGAGCCATATGCATACGCGTGCGATGCGTACCTTGTCACCAACGGCGTCCCAGTCCTCCCGCTGCCGCCGCCCACTGAGTCCACTCAGGCTGCTATTCCGGATACACGGGCGTTCTGACGTTCGATTGAAACCTCCATATGGTTCTCGATGCAGTACTATTTAATACGGACACGGACGCAGTCCTCGGTCCAAGCGGAAATTGACTCTGCGAGATCGAACCCGGTATATCCAGGCAAGTCATTTTGCATCATGATGATCTCTTCATGTGTCCGAGTCCCTAGTAACGCCAAGCTTGCGATGATGAACCATGCTCATGAAACAATTTCCTATGCTCAGAAATGAGTACAACGGCGGGTGCATGCTGCTTTTGCTTCTTGAACAGGTACACCTCAGATTGTGTGTACTTCGACGACCCCAATCCAGTCCGGTGATTGTTGTTCGGTGACAGCAATTCTCGCAAGTTAGCCAGTATCACACATCGTGATAACGTCCTCATGGAAATTTGGGACCTGGGAGTATGGTTGATTTGAACTTCAAGCTGACCCCAGATAAACTGTTGACCGACGGAGTGCAATCCTAATCAACAACACGTGCAAGTGGTAACTTGGTACTTATCGAAGGCCTTGTAGTGACACGGAACTTATCAAACAAAGGGCGGGACAAGTGGCTTCAACCAAAGTTCGAGGCAGTATGCACAACTTGAACGATATGTACCCAAAGAATATCCAACTTTCTAGCTCTTTCGCGAGACTGTTCAAGATTCATACAGTGTCGTCTCCTTCACTTACCCATACGGAACGTGGTTTCGTCACCTGCTTTGGGCCAGACTACCATCTTAAGCTCGATCACGTGTCAATGTTGCCTCCGCCCAAGCAAGTGTCTCTGATGCACTGTGCCCAGCCAACGAGTGACCTGCCAGCGAAGTAATCACTGAGATCCCCTAGTTCTTTACGCACTTTCTAAATTCGGGGTTGACATTGGACCAATGATTAGTTCTCCGACTCATTTCCCCGGGCGCGTGCCGCGTTGCCGAGATGCGTTCTTCCATGCCTCGCCTGTCAGCACTACCTCGGCCAAGAGACTCCGTCTTTGCAGGGTCGCATGACCACTACCGTGGGGATGTCAACGCAGTTTGTCCTCCAAACCTTCGAGAATGTGTGCTTGCGATGGAAGATTGTTGTGAAGAGGTAACACTAATACCCAGTAGCCCGACGAACGGCACTTAGTGGAGAGACAGGCATACGAAATTCAGCAACTTCTTCGTAATGGGACGTTTGATCTACCGAGAATGAATAAAGTGTTGGAGAACCAAAAAGCATGTTTTATCTTCTCACCATGTCGTAAATTGACCACATCCAGGTCTTTCTCCTCGTAGACGAAGGCACTGTGTGCCGATACAAGGCAGACCTTGCGGATGAAATCGAACCACAGATCAATGAGCTTATCGAGCGCTCGGAGAGGGGTCTCAAAGCTCTTGTTCGTAAACAGGCGTTGATCCAAAGCAAGGTGTGTTGGTAATTCCGCAAGAGCTGAAGTCATTGACAAGATGCCATGGACAGGCAGAAGCAGCCCAGGCTGTGCAGTCTCGTGCAGCAACAGCCCCAACTGCAAATAGGCGCGAGGAACGCAGGGCACAGATGTTGTCCAAACAGCGACAGCGACTTGAAGAGGAAGTCAAAGTCCTCGAGTCGGAAATTTTGGCACTGGTCTGTCCCAGGGCCTGAGAATGACACGCACTGACATTTACCTTTCACGGTAGCAGAACAAAAAGCGGTGGTCATGATCACTGCGACCTCAGCATCCTAATTTCCTCGTAACGGCTGGCCCATATGGGTAATCTCATCCGTTTCCGATGTGAAGCATTACGAGTGGTAATACAACTAGATGTATGGCCGAGGTTCTCGGCAGGAACCTTGTCTACATTCAAGTAGCAAAGACAATTGATAGGCATAGTAGTACAGAGCTCTGATGTGCGTGGCGTTTACACGCATTCGTATCGAAATGAAAATAAATTGGAAGTGAGGAGGCGATATGGAAGGGTAAACCCCCCGAAATTCAGTTGCGCGAAATAACGATGTAAGAAATCTCGTATGCTGCACTACGACAAAGGCCCATCAGCGCTACTACAAGCACGAGAAGTCTCAACGGCTACGCGGATCCCACACACAGCCACACCACAATCCTCGAACGTTTACACTGCAAGGAACACGAAGAGCGCCCCAAATGAGCGAAAGCGACGAAAAGGGGTAGAAAGGCCGAAAGATGACTGCTGCGTGGCCATGAAAGTCCGCCGCACACCCACAACCAGACTAAGTCGGCAGGCCGTCAAAAAGACCACTGACGATGCAAACCCAGGCGAACTCGCAAGGTCCACAGGGTCAGTGGATCAGCTCGACGACCCACCAGCTATGAAGAAGGTGAGATCGTCGAAAACGGCAGGAGAAACGGGAGCATAGAGGCAAACACGGACACGAGTGGGCACAGATGCGCCACCGACCCAACGGAGGTGACAACAGCTGTATCCGACACCACCACCGTGACCATCCACGACAACTCTACCTACGACCTACACGACACCATTCAGTGGCACTCACGACACATCACCACCAGCGCCAACCAGCAGCGTCGAAACCGCTGGGGTCACAGACCAGGTCAACGAGGTCGGACGGGTAGACGAAATACACCGTCCATATGAACTCGTTGAGCCGTCATGGCCACCAGATGGTATGGACAAAGAGGCTGAGGTGGGGAGAGAGGTCGAGGAGGAAAAGTCAAGGGAAAGGGATGTAGAGGTGACCAGGGGCCGCGACGACAAAGAACGTCGATCGAACAGACCACTGGGCTTGCCATATCACACAGGACGTGACGCACAAGCAAACGCGTCCACCCAGACCCATACCGGTCGAACCCGGCAGCCATACATCAGACCAACACGGAAATTGCGTCGTGCATGGATGTGACGACGCAGGGGCAGATGGAGAGGTCGGGATGGCGCACCCAAACGCGTCGATTGAGGAGCGCATGAAGGCGACCACGTACACGCGATCGACGACGGTTGGCGGAGAAGACTGTCAGCACAAACAATGAGGTGACGACAATGCATTTGACGATCTGCCACACCCATCCACACCACCCGACGAGCCTCTGGATCAAAGAACTTCGAGCTCAAGGGGGAGGCATCCACGAGCATCCAAGCTGGATGAACCGTTGCCGAAACGGACACATTAGGAACGTTGGAGGGTGGGGACGGTCCATAAAACAATCTTAAACCGAAGAAGAGTGCGTCAGTACCTTGGCAACATCCTCACCATTCTATCCCACTGTCTTTCTGACCTCGGGTCGCCCACTGGCAATGGTGTCCCCTTCGTTAGCTTAGTAGGCTTTACACTCACCCGCAGCTTAGTTAAATATCATATTGATAGTTACACTTATCATCCAGCTTGTTGTTTCGCGCAACTGAATTTTTGCAGGTTTGCCGTTCCATATTGCACAGCGTAACATAAATTTTTAGCTTGAGACATTGCCTAATATAGTAGAAACGAAGGTGTGAGTACTGAAGGATTCCCAGGGCTGCAAAAAGTGGCTGCACCAGCCCCCTCCCTAGTGTCCTTGTAAACCTTGCGTCATCGCATCGATGATGCACTTTGGGGGATACAGACTAATTTGAAATAAGTACATATACATGGATCCAAATTATTTAATCAAATTGGAGAAGTCCTTGAGTGTGGCAGTATGGTCACAGAGATTCCCATACAAGCTGTTACAAGGATACGACATGGCTTATTTGGCACACACAATTTTTTGTCTCACTTAGAATTGTACTGAGCATAGGTGCCCTCGTATTTGCCTTAAAGCCGACACCCCTGGAAAGGGTTCATTTTCTATGTACAGTAAATGGTACCTTATTGTGCAACACACAGCCATAATAATCAGTAGAGGGGTTGGATTCATATCCACTGATCTGGTTCGACCCCCCTCATTCAAATGTGGGCACTCACATACTACGATGGATAAGGCCGCGCCTCGCACTAGCTGACTCCAGGTTGAATCTCCAGAACCTCCCAACTTCCTATCTGGGCAACTCTAGCGGAGAACATTGAGATGCACATCGTAGTAGAAGAACAAAATTTATTTCTTATTGCCATTCAATACGGAAATGGTGGAACCATACCTGTCCTCACTCAAGGTGATGAGTGACACTCCACATTATATGCCACTGCAGTATCTTTGGTCCCGGCGCTGCCATTGTCTTATCTTCTCTTCCCTGTCCAGTTCCTAGGTGAGCTGGAACCCCTGTCTCATCCGCATGGGCCAGAGGCGTCACATGCGAGTAACTGTCTCCGATCTCCTCCTTTACCTGGTATTCAATATGTCTGTTCGACACATTCTGCTCCCGGTCCCACGACGGCTCGTTCCGGTAGCATGTTATACTTGTAGAGATCTTTCAACTCATGTGCACGTGCTACGTGCCGTATTGAACATGTCCCTGGAAAACAACTATTCTCATCTGCGAATATCTGTTGTGCAAGGACAGTACCACCACTGTCTTCTGACATCTACGCTTGCCGTTGTCAACCTCTACTCTTATGGGATCCACAATGTGCCACCTTCCATGATTAGGAGTTCTCCGCCACCCTGACCATCCGCCTTCATGGTTATAGACAACACACATTACGACTTGAGTTATGGCTACTGGAAGGAGTTTTTCGTGGCAGGGATGCCATTGCCCCTGATTTGGCTTGGTAAGGAGTCTAAGGACATGCAGATCGAGTTGCAAACTCAGGTATATAACCATTTCTATATGTGCTGGTACCCCCTTCAATTCCAAGAGACGGAAGTTGAATTCTCTGGCCTATCACTGAGGAAAGGTTGATCATGTCTGTGGCGTACATTTGAACGATTTCCGGAAACCTCATGCTGTTTTCAAGATGTTTTCGAGCAGGTTGACAAATGAGCTTTCGATGAGGATACCAGCACACAATGTTCCGAATCATCACTATCTTGCTTTCTATTCGACGTGACGTGTCCTCGTACGGTGGGAAGAATTGCCTAGCCGTCAACCGACACGTAGCGGCTAAACAAAGAACCGCCCTGAATGTGAGAATTCCCCTTCCAATTCTGTCATTGCAAAGATGCTTGGCTAATCGAATGCGAGTACTGGCATGCCGGGCTGTCCTGAAGGTGAGACCTACTTAGATTGCGGGGTGGGCGACCCAATCGTTGGAATTTTCTTTCTTGTCCATTGTTTTTCGTCCTCCACATACCGGTACCCAAGGCCGCTCGCCCGAGTTATTGCTGCATCGAGCTGGAACAACCATGGTGGATTGGCAAAGTCCAGCTGTGTTGGCGAACCTCAACTTTGTCAGCACAAACATGACATTCTTCCTGCTTGGCGTTTATGGGTACGCTTGTCTTTATCGAAGGAAATTTACTTTTTGAATCATTGTCTAGATGGGAGTATGTTCTATCTCTTGATGTCGAATACGCTGTCATTCGTGGGCGTCTAGCCTTTCGATGGCCATTGGTGAGTGGCCATATGTGTCTCTATCCGACTTTCGAGAAAAGATGAATGCATGGGGTAGATTCCTTACCTTGTCGGACGATTGTTTCTGTTCGTGTTCCTGCTTCTGAGGTGAGTGTCATGATGCGGATGCAATGGTTTGGAGAATGACACACCCTCCTTTGGCTGAAGCGTAATCGGGATAAGTTATCCAAAATATTTCGCTTGTTTTCGTAAGTTCTTTTCATCGTACCTCGTTTCCATGTGGCTTATTCTTCTACGTCAGCTGCCGCCCTGGCTGTAGCAGTGAGCAAGATAATTTATGATGTATAGTGATCTGTGTTTATTGACTGTCGAACGTTAGATACCTGGAGACGTTGGTCTAGGGTGTTGCTCATTGAATCTCATGATTCGCACGTCAGTCAAGTATTTGCGTCTGTCTGCTGTTTCTATCTGACAAGGAGCGTAAGATGGGTTATCTGGAGGGACTCGCGTTGCGTGCATATTTTACTGTCGCTTCTTACGCTTGGTCACTGGATCATGCTCGGGCTAGGTATGAAGCGTCTTGATGTTTTGGTCTCTGCTTAGCGTGCTCTTTCGATCAGATGTTGCGAATATTCGAGGTTACAACTCGAACGGCCAGTGTGGTGTCACATTTGCGCATCCGACGATGAACGCGGTCGTCTTGATGTACTGTAAGTCACTAGCACATTATCCCGATTGTCTGACAGGGTGATTACTTGGGTATGCCAGCTCTTTCGTATGACACCATTGTCCTTGTGTTCTCTCTGGTGGGGCTCTCTAGACAGCCATCTAAATCGCCCTTGAGAAAGCGGCTTCAAGCGCAAGGCCTCCTATATTTCGCGGTGGCAGTCATAACCTACATTCCCCCGACGGTTGGTCGTCGCATTGCATTCTGTGATATTTCTCATCGACAGCCCTAGATCTTTTCCTTCCTCAACGTCACTCGTAAGTTGATTGCCTTCTTGTATCGTTCGTCGCTCAGATCCATCCCGTAGCTATAGTATCTGTGACAGGCCTTTCTGGTAAGTCGGTTACTCGCGCGGCATGTAGACCCGTTTGGTTAACCAGGTTATGCCAGCAATTACTGCAAGGTATCCCTGACGTTCCCAAATTGGCTTCAGAATACAAAAAAAAAACTGACAAATTCTTGGGTAACACTAGCACGATCGCCTCATGCAGAGCTGTGAGATCACTTATCGGCAATTGTAAATCTCAGACCTGTGAGAGGTATGTGACGCGCTTTACGAACGGAGTTGGACACTGTACCACTCACCCGTCCGTGTACAGCTCAAAGTCCGATCAGGGCACCGATGACGGTCTTGCATTGACCACAGAAATTTCGGTGCATGTGACATCGATACCTACCACGGCCCACCCTTGAGTGGCACGGACAAAGCTTGATCTGTAACGACGGCAAGTGTGCCATACATGATTCTGATCCTCGATCTTTACTGGATACCTTTACACTTTGTAATACTACACCGTATGCGCACCGCGAGCCCCCACGTTCGGCTCTGTCGTTTCTTCATTCGTCCTTTTATTATGTCACACTCTGCAAATAATCATGTCTCGCCATTTCCGTGCCTAACAATACGTTTGCATGACTGGACGACTCTCTCGACCCACTAGCAACCGTTACGGGTGGCGCTGGCCATCCATGATCGTCATGGTGAGGAGGCTCGATCGATACATAGGTATGAGGTCTCTCCTTAGGCAACCGTGGCTTAATATGAACCCTGACGTGATCCAAAGAGATAATCGGACCGACAATATCGTGTATAACGCACCACACATCCTCGTATCGACGTCCAAGGAGTCATGGACAAGGCCTTCAGGAAGCAGAAAGCGACAATGCACACACTATCTTCACAGAGTCACAAGGGAAGATTCGGATCATGACATAACTAGGAAATGCCAGCGGATGATGATTGTGAACCATAGTACCATGGGAACAGATTCAACTCATCATACTAGGGGTTCATCGGATTGGTACGGATCAGCGAGGAAAGGAGGCACGTCATAGCAAGTAATATTAATGCCACGGGGCAGGGTTGCTAGCTGCCCCAGTCCTCGTTGCCATGCACGATGATCATCCGTCATCGATCAACGGTGGGCTAGCAAACGGGTTGAACCCCTTTGCGCTCCAGTAATGAAAAACAACGCATGGAAAATGAAGTACGATGGAGTTCATGCCATACTATGGATCGGCTGGTGCGCATATATGATCAATGATCGAGCCCAAAAACTTGAACTTGAAGCTCTATCCCAGTCTGATCGTGTCGTTGTTGATGATGCATGATCACCTGCCACCAGTAAGATCTTCAGAATCTGGTGGAGTGACATATCACTGTTTGATGACCCCCACTCCGGCGTCCCATCCGAGTCTGTTACTAGTAAATGCCGATCCGCTGGTACCGGTGGCATGAATCACTGGCACCGTGACAAAGGTATAAACCTTGTCAGTGCCAAGAACTTCTTTGCTGCATACATCATTCATCATGGAATCCAAAAGAAAATTCGAGCAAAAACTTCCATGCCAAGCACATCGATCTACCAGAAAAAACAATCGTGTCCGCGCTTCTTTGCCACATGCACCGGTCCCGGGGGAACTCCCAGGAGAGGAACAAACAAAAGCCGAGTGATCCTGAACCATGGGGATACATGGGCTCCACAAGCATGCTGGGGACCAGGGTACGTCGTCCATCGTGATCTGCCGCCATCTGACATTCGCATCAATCTCAAGATCTAATCCAACCGAATTGAGATGACATGCGCTGGAAACAAACAAGCGACGTACATTTAATCCTAAGCTCTGGTGATCAGCGACCAGACGGCTTTTCACGCCCGTGTCGCAGATGGTCCATAGTGCACTGTCAAGTTCATTATCGATGTGAAACGACATTAGTATTAGTCTGACCGAGGAATACGAAAGGACCGACCAATCGCCACTCGGCCAATCATATCTTCTTACGCATCAAATATAGACGTTAACACATCTTTCATTTTCACATGCAACACCACTGCAAAACGTGCGCATTGGAACCATCCCCAATGACCAATGGCGACCTCCACCATGTGAAACTCGGAACATGAGAACGTCCATAGATCAAAACACGCACTTGGCCAGCATGAAGACACGGTGCACGATGCCGATGTGCACAATTATTTAATACCGATGAGCTGACCAGTCGCGAAGGGGTAAGTACGAGGTCGACCAGTCGCAACGTTGCCTCCCACCTGACGACTGGCATGAGAATGACGTTTGACGACAGACGGACAGATCAGAACATCGGAACACCGCACGAAGTGGGAACGATCAACACGCGTCAAAATGGTCTCCTTGGCAAATTTTATTCTTTAAGATGCCGGTGTCGGGACCGTGGGTTTCAGTTCCTACCGTTTATGCACGGGCTCGGAAGGAAAAGGAAGGGCTGTCTCATGTGTAGATCCGAATTTGGATGCGGATCGTGACTAGGATACCGTTTGATGGATGGCAGCTTCGTTGACATTGGGTGTGTGTTTCGGCGTATGGTGCCCGCTGGCAGAGGTACGCAGGGGGATGTGAAGAGGATGCACGGTATGCTTGACACGTTTCATGTTTTCACTGCTCCAACACTTGGCGTTTTAGATCTAGGAAAACCTTTAGGCAGGACACATGGAAGTCGGGGGCCGGTCCCAAGTTGTTTCCTCCGACATTTGTTCAACCGCGCGGCGGCGGAGTGTGCGCCGCACGAGCTCCCTGGCGTTTCAAGACCACGGGTTCCTGTCAAACTTCTGGAAATGCATGTGATTCGCGAACCTTGATTTTTGATCGCATGCACGACCGGCGGGAGACTTGGACTTGCTTGTTTCCATACTTGGCATTCTGGAATTCCACTCGAAAGCCCCTAACTTGGCAGAATGCAGAACCCATGTCGTCGTTGCGCGCAGGCGCCGCGGATGGTTTCAAGCATTAAAGCTCTGTGCATGACCGCCGCTCTTCGTGGTATCCTCACAATCAGCTCTCTTCTTCATGGTCCCCGCACTTGGTATTCTGGAATTCCACCCGCCACGACCAAGAACGCGACGCTCGGTCTGCGCCTTTTGCGCACACGAGCTCTTGTCGAGTTGTTTGAGCCTTGACGATCTGGACATGTTCGCGAACCGTAATCACCGCTGTCTGTCACGAGCGAACGCCACTTGGGAGACAAGGACTCAGACGTCATGGTCATGCCTTCTACACTTGGTATTTTCGGATGGTCCCGAGCCAAGAACGTACTGACCCCGAGCTGTCGCGTGCAGGCCCCCCCTGTCGTGCGACCATCATCTTGATCTTGTCCATAATGAAATCACCCGGAGCGTCTTTGTGAACACGAGCCCAAGTCCAAGCTTTGAGACTTCATCACACTTGTCGTACGGTTTGACGACGAACGACCGTCTTCGGACCATTCTTCATCGCCTTGGTGTTTAACGGAGTGTCATGGAAAAGTTACTCTCCCTATCTCGGACTCACAACAAAGTTGGTCCGACACGCACCTCGGACTTGACAGCTCGTATCCAAATTCTGGCTCACGCGTCCAAGTCTCAGTTCTGTACACGCGATCGCTGGTCACGATCAGCAACCCGCATGTTTGAGATCCTCCGGGTACACGCTGTTCCGTGTCATTTCGGTGTTTGAGCGTGTGCCAACTGATCCGTCGTGGTCGACCTCGGGCGCGCAAGAGACCCAAACCTGGACCCGACTCTTTGTTCAATCTGTGGGGATGTGGATCGCACCAAACATTGACATTGTTGTGCCAGATGCCGATCCGTCTCGTGCAAGACCCTATCACCCGGAACACGGGTCGTAGAATCCTGGCCTTGTCGTCGTCGTCGTGGGCACACTCGATTCCGAGAAGGCGTTTCGTCTCCAAGAGGCCAAGTCCCCCTGATTGCAAACTCACACGAACCTCAAGATGACTATCAAGACCTGAATCCTCGGACTAAGACTCTTCGTTGGTCCTGGAGATGGTCAATAACCCTCTTCGCCATGTCAGGCTGAACCAAGGACCAGAGGCTTATCACGTGATGTCATTTCCGTTGACATATCGTGTTTCGGTCGACGACGTTTGAGCGCCTCTACTTCCAGGTTTGACAAGTCTCGACTGTTTCGCGTCCGAGCCTCGACACTCTGGCACTGATCCGTCGATGCGACTCGGACTCGATGGTTGCCCTTTTTAAAAAAAATCCCGCAAGGACCGTACAGATCTCCTCCCAACGTTTGGGCACCCACTGGGTCTCGTGCAAGTCCTCCAGGCTCACACTACCACCCGCCCTGAATAGAACCCCGTCCGTCGTCGCTCTGCACACACGCATCCGAGAAGATGTCTCAATCCCGGAATGCAGCACTCACACGCACCGCGGGCCAACGACAGCTCGTTTCAAGCCCCGCATCCTCGACGGCAGCACGCTTCCCCGTCTCTTGGAGATGATGAACCATCCTTCCTGGCTCACACGAACCTCGGGTAGACGGTTCTCCGCGCCGCAGCACGCGCTTGCATTGGACCCTTTTAATGTTTTGAATTGTATTGTGACAGGTTATCGCGCGCCTCGAGCCTCGGTGTGTATTGCAGGATCTCGCTATACGGTATCTTGGAGATCGGTTCCAGTCCTCGTTGTGACCTTGTCCAACACGTCACGTGATCGATGTGCGTGGGCGTCCATCCCCTTCCAGACTCGGATGCGGAAGTTTCGGCTCTCGAACACGGTAGTCTGGTCTTGTTTGACGTGGGCGCCCACGCGTCGAGATGCTGAACGGACAGGGGTGATGGGCGGGCACGGGGACTGCCGGTGGGCGATAGCGTGCCCCGGCCCGAGACGTTGCATCGTGATCCGGCTGGGGGGTATCCCGACGACCGACGCCCAAACTCGACCGGGACACGATCGTACATGTGTGGTGTCACCGCCGGCGTTTCAGGATCCGACCCCTCCATGGACATGCGAGCGAAGCGCGTTCTCTGTGCGATGGATCATGAGTGGTCCATCCCCTTCCAGTCTTCCAGAGGCGGCGTTTTGAGAACCAAACATGGAGGCGGAACTTCAACTTGGGGTGGGGTCTCGTTTGATGTGGGCGCTCGCGCGTCGCAGGGGTGATGGCGGATGCATAACCCGGCTCAGGACATCGGAGGGGGTGGCCCCAGCGTCGTGAATCATGATCCCGTCGGACCGTATCTCGACGACCGACGCACCAGAGATACGACTCGGAGTCGATCGTCCATGCATGGCGTCACCGAATCTCAGGCTGATACCTGCGTTTCAGAACCCGATCCGCCTCGACGAGGGGTGGTGGTCCATCTCCTCGCAGGACGCGGTGTGACAGTGGTCATTGGCGTGTGTGTGATGGGGATGAGTCTGCCTCGACACGGACATGTCGGATCGCGACCGGGACTCGATCTCGTCTGACGTGGGCGCTCCGATCCAGCCCTTGCCCGTTGCGAGGTTCGAACGCCGGACTGCGCACGCCCGAACCCACGACTGCGATTGCGACGCCGCATTGGTTTTTCCCCGCTTCCAACTCCCAAGGGGACAGGGGGTCAATCTCAGACGCGCGACGCGATCATACGGGCGTTTCTTCTTTGCGATCCTGGACATGTGTGCCGGTCCGCACGGTTGCCAAGCAGCATGTCCTTGCGTTGCGCCCGTCGAGACTCGTACTCGGGCCTCGGCTCGGATGCAATCCTGATGGGTGTGCCCGTGGCCCTGTGTGCGTGTCATCCCACGTCTCACGTCTCATATTCCACACCACACGCCTCCGAGCCCCTTGTTCCGTGTGCCCGTGTGCCCGTGTGTCCGTGTTCGCGTCGGTATACCGATACCCCCGGAACCTTGGCCATCCACACGTGGATGTCCGATGGATACCTGTCTACTTGTAAACGGCGCAGGCACCACGTCCCCACGGCGGGCCCACGTCCATTGCCACATGGGTGGCATGGACAGGAGGGTTACGAGATCCAGGAGCGGCCTCGAGGTGCGACAGGAGATGCTTGGATTCGTCTCGCGTTCCAACCTGGGCGAACCGGTCCGGACGGCCCGAGTCTGCGACGTTCCCCCGACCCGTTGTCGGAAAGCAGATTCTCCGACGTGGTCAGTACAAGGCAACTGGTTCGGTCCGAGTTGATTCATTTCCTTGTACACGATTTTTAGCCCCCAAAACGTGTGTATGTGCAATGAATGTAGCTAGTATCACAGGTTACTGGTATCGACATGCGTGACACAAAAACAAGGCGCAGGTCCGCGTTCCTTCTGCACAGCGTCCCGCATACACGACATACCCCCCAAGACCAAATAGATATAAAAAAAAGATTGTTTACTATATTATCAAGCGTCTCTTGGAAAGGAGCGAGCGTCTTTACTAAAGTCCATCCTCAACACAATTGCCACATCTTGACATAGTCGCTGCACAGGAAGGTGGGCGCAGTGAGCACGCGGAATGGACACGAGGACATGAACGCACATCATGAACGAGCTGCTCTCCCCGTCGGAGCCCCACGTGGGATACCACTGCGACTGCGCGCTCACGAAATCGAGCATGGCGGTGTTGGAGCCGTCCAACCAGGGTTTCCCACCGACGTTGTCGGGGAACCACCCGTTCGTCCCGCCAACAGCCAAATCCAGAATCAAGTAAAATGCTTGACAAAGCGTCAATGGGTGCCATGAAAAGGAGACCGCACGCCAGACGCACGTTGATCAAAAGGGGTCGCGTTCGTCCCGTTGACCCACGGGTTCGTCAACACGATCGGGCTCGAGCCGTTTTCGACGACGGCGGGAAAGTCACCCCGGGAAAAGAAGGGCTCGTTGAAATCGAGCTGGAGCATGTAGCTCAATCGCGAGTCGACGTAGATGCGGCTGTCCACCGCGTGAGATGGGCACGGATCGGTCACGAAAAGGGACCACTGACAGGAAACTCGAATCCCATTCGAGGGTGTAGGTGTGAAAGCCCTCGCCATAGTCGGTACGACGCTGCGTCCACCATCCAAACGTCTTGTAATACGCGTTCAAAAAGGACAAGGGGCCCCAGTTGAGCGAACCGCGGACATAGTCGATGCCCCTGGCGTGCGTGGTTGGGTGAGACGATGGCCGGAAAAGGGGGTGCTTACTGATTGGGATATGAACGGCCGTTTCCGCGAGATTCCATAATGTCGATTTCGCCGGACTGTGGCCATGGGCCATATGTGTTGTTGACCGGCAACATCCATATGGCGGGCCAAAGCTGGACGGATGAGATTGTGCGGGGGATGTGATGATGAGACTTACCCAGTCGCTGGAGATGAACATGAGATGGGGCATGGGGATAGGATCGAGGGCTTACCCTCTTGGGAGTTTGGCGCTGACTTCGACACGGCCGTAGCGGATGCTGGCGCTGTTTCGGGTGCTGACGCGTGCACTCATGACGGGGTTGATGACGGTCCCGCTGGTGGAGTTGCTGACGGCACCGCAAGATTGATAGTATGCGGCGGCATTAAAAGTGGAGGTGTTGGTGCCACCGGGCAAGGACTCTGGGTTGGTGATGTTGTAGGTGCAGTCTGTGAGGTTGTACGTGTACCCGTTGAGGACGTTTGCCATGCCGATCGCGTCCGAGGTGAGGGTGGGTGTGAGGTATAGATAGCCGTTCTGCACATATGAATTGTTTGACGAAGAGGTGGTCATTTCAAACTCGCCGTTGCTAATGATCGGTGAGCCATGAAGACGGACCCGAAAGGAGAGACGTGCCCGAAACCACCGAGTTCGATCTCGCGGAACCAATTTCCGCCCGAGCCAAAGACGGTGTTGGTGTCGGTATTAAACTCTTCGTCGAGAACCAGGCAGAGGTTCCCGTCGAGCATGAGCACGCTCTTGTAGCCAAAGTAGCAGCGGATGGCGGCGGCGGCGATGCCGAGAAAGGCGACGCCGTATGTGAGGAAATAGGCGATGCGGGCGTAGGGATCCTTTTTGGTGACCCAGGGTTTCTCGATCGTGCTGGGGTCGTCGAGGAGGGTGGATCGCATCCGGGTCGCCTTTTTCTGAGAGATGGAGGCGAGGGTGGAGTGTGCGGTGAGCGGGCGGGACGGCGGCGCGGAGAGGCCGTCGCGGACGCGGATGCCGGAGGAGGTGCGGCTCTGGAGGGGGTTGTTGCGGATGCCATAGTAGGATGTCGTGCGGGGGATGTCCGCGGGGGGCGCGATGGAGACGGCGTGACGGGGGGGATCGGGGACGGGCGGGGTGGAGGCACGTGACAGCTCCGTGTCTCTGGAGGCGGGGGACGAAAAAGGATTGGTGCCCGCGGTGGAGGGGCGGGATGGCGAGCGACGCTCTTCGCCGATGAAAAAGGGAGACTGGGGCGACTTGGACATGCTGGCTGGGACGAGTGCGAGCGTGATATCTATAAAGCAGTGGGCATATCAGGAAACGGATGGGAATCGCCGTGTGCGTGTGTCCGTAAAAGGAACTAATAGCCCGATTTGCATTGGCGAGTCTAGATCGCGGATCTGAGATCGCGCGGAGATGAATCGCACCTCCTTGTGTCCCGGAGAGTGGGCCTTGCCCTGTCTGGCACCGCGCTAATCCATTCCTGTAGACACTGCAATCCTTCCGCATTATCGACCGGTGAATCAAGAACAGAACATGGGCTCATATCCACATCGCCTCGAGGTGATGGGCGGCGCGTCTGCAACAATCTCACTAAACCCCTGCAATCAACGATAGCGTCGCCGTGATAGCGGTCCAGAGAAGCGCGACACCGATCGATATCGCTGAACCGAACAGCACCCTATCATCTCCTAGAGGCTGCTGTGCGAGGCATGTGCTCGACAGAGGTCAATGTCCGCCCATTCTTTCCCAGCGCCGACCCGAACAACATCCTTGTCACGTACAACTATGAAACACGCCCAGTCTACTCGCTTCCCTTGAAACAAACGTGGTTGCGTTCATGATCCACCTTTACACGCAGCGAATGACACGTTTGATTGGCGAAGAGTCGCATTGTGTGTCGTCGTTTGTCTGCTTCTCGAATCGGATGACACCCCTGCTCCAAACTCGAAACCATTCGCGAACGCGCGATGTCCATCGGATACGGCCATTCCTTGCTCATCGTTGGCAACGGTGTCGAACCCTCCACCGTGGCGTCGCGCCACGCCCCGATGTCTGCTGCAACACCACAGACCCGTCTTCGACACCTGTCCGAGGAGCACTCGCGAAGAAAAGACGCCTCCTTTCGGAAGGCGCCAGACCCTGCTGAGCGCTGCCCTCAATTTGTGCAACCCAGGACTATCCCCCTTGCACTTGTCATCCTGTGCGTGCAATCAGACAAGCCAGGTCGCACTTAAAAATATCGCTGATCAGGGCTTGTCGGCATGTCGAATTGCAACGCGATTGGTGGCGTCTCCTTGCGGTATCTCACCCCCACCTTGTTGTACAGATCCTCTCACGAATCGCCCGTTTCCCATCCAACGTGGATCGGGGTGACATATGCCGTGTGGTTCATCCATATCGGAATTCATCCCTTTTTTCTTTCTTTCCTGTATCGCCTTCTCCCATATCGCAGACGACCGACTTATCGCAATTAACGTCACTCCGCCTCTCATTCTCTCTACCTCTTTCCGGTTCGTTGTCCATTACCGGATTGTCCGGCTACGATGGATTGATTCCCCCTTTCCCCTTCTGTCATCCCTTTTCTGGGAATTACAGTTATTCCCCAACCCGGTTGCCCCCTTTGAGAGGTCTGTCTCCAAGCTCGTACTTATACCCCCTTTGAGCCATACTGCATGCCACCCCACCTCGTCCACCCCGTCCTTTCCTTCCCGGTTCGTTCCCTAATATACGCGTTTCGTGTCCATCATGGCGATGGATTATGACGCATACGATGCCCTCCTTCATCACATTTTCAAACGCGTCCGTCGTCCCTTTATGTCACCACCCCCTTGTCCCCTTGCTCACGCACCCCTCTTCAGACCCAAGGCGACGCCTGGTTCAAACCCTCTGAAGAAAACATTTCAGCGGGTGTCTGCATCCGGGTCGAACCGGGCCATTTCCGGGTATTTCCATACGAAAACCCATACCTTGCCCCCTTTGAGGCGGCCATTCGGGTGTTGAACCCGGTGGTGGGTGTCAAGGTGCGCAGTGCAGCCGTCCATGCTGCGTTGGCGACCGTGTAGGTCATATTTCGTCGTCTGCGGGGTCGTCATTGATGGTCCTAGACCCGAGGACGCGACGGCGATCTACGTCGACCATAACACACGCATCCAGATCCTGGATACCATGGCCCTGTTGCCCACCGCCGAAAAGGAACAGTGTGGGGCGTTCATCGTAAGCCCGCTCCAACCCCACCGCGTGCCATGCTGAACCCCTTGTCGGACAGCGCGACGAACGCGTGTTGGTGTTGTGGTCCAACGACCTCGACGGGATCATTCCACAGTGTCGTGACTTTGAGGCGAGGTTGATCAAACTCGTGTGGCGTTCGAGAGGGCTCATCTCTGCTGCTGCCTCGGAGCTCTCCTCGTCCAACACCCCCTCGGACGTCGATCTCGCCGAAAAGGCCAAGGAGGCAGGGTCTGTCGACCCCCTCGCGATCGATGCCAAGGAGAGAGACAATGCCCCCTCACCGCCGCAGAGCAAGTCCATTTGGAAGATATTCAGCTGGCGGTCGACACGGGACGACAGGGATGTCGAAGCGGCCAAGAAAAAGACGAGATACACACGCCTGATCGCCCCGTTGTACGTCGGTCTTGGAGTCGCCTTGGCATTGTGTACGTTGTTCATCTCTGGGGGATTTTTGAGTTGGGTGCCGTACTGACGAAAGCGTTCCTGGTGACTTGACTAGTCTTTATTGGGGCTGGCGCGAGCATGTTGTTGCAAGAGTCGCTCATGGACGAACAGTGGATTCGCTTTTCGCTCATGGTCACTGTCCCGTTTACGTTTTGCATTTCCATCGTGCGTTTTTTTTTGTGTGGTGTGTTGGAGAGGGGCGCTCACGTGGCACGCTAGTTTTTCTGCACGCAGATCGTGGGCAACATTGGCATGGTGTAAGTCCGGTTTACCCACGCGAACGTGGGCGCTCAAGTGTCTCTAGCATCGGACCTGTCTCGCAATACTATGAAAACTCGAGGTATTACTCGGCCATTCGGCCAGAGGAGAACAAGGAAGTGGACGCGAATCTGCCGCACATCACCCTCGAGATGCCGGTGTACAAGGAGAGCCTGGAACAAACCATGTCCGTCCCCTTGTTCGCTTGCATGCACCCCCTCTGACACCTCCCTTTTTGCGTTTCAGCGCCCCCTCGGTGTTCCACCTCAAGAAAGCAATGCAGACGTATGCACGCCAGGGTGGTTCCTCTGCCATCTTTATCCACGACGACGGACTCCAGCTCATCTCGGAAAAAGACCGCGAAGCACGTATCGCGTTTTATGCGGACCATAATATTGGCTGGGTAGCGCGTCCTGCACATAGTTCGGCGCCGGACGGGTTCAAACGCGCCGGTCGTTTCAAAAAGGCGTCGAATCTCAACTACGGACTGGCGTTGAGCATGAAGCTCGAGAGACATTTGCGGGTGTTGCAAGAGGCGGAAGACAGGGGTGAGTTGGACCCGGCGGACGAGACGTCGTTGGAGGAGCGGGCGTTGACGCTCGCGTGCAACGAGGTGTTTGAGGAGAGTGGCGCGCGGTGGAAGCCGTGGGCGAGTAACGGGCGTTCGATCCGGATTGGAGAGATCATCCTGCTGGTCGATGCGGACACGGTCGTGCCAGAGGATTGTCTGCGGGACGCGGCGAGGGAGTTGGCGGAGAGCCCCGAGGTGGCCATTATCCAGCATGACTCGGGTGCGTGCGCCGGTCCGGTCCGGTCCTGCCCCGATCTAACACCCCCATGTAGACGTCATGCAAGTCGCACACCACTATTTTGAAAACGGCATCACGCATTTCACACGCCGAATCAACAAGTGTATATCGATGGGCTGTGCCAACGGCGAGGTGGCACCTTTTGTGGGTCACAATGCGTTCTTGCGTTGGTCGGCGCTGCAGGACGCGGCGTTTGTGGACCCTGCGGATGGGAAAAAGAAGATTTGGTCCGAGTCAAATGTGTCCGAGGACTTTGATATGGCGCTGCGGCTTCAGGTACGTCCCCAAGTCTAGGTCCTAACAGCCACGTCGGTTAAATCCTTCTGGCCAGTTGAAACGCTACGTGATTCGTTGGGCGACGTATTCAGAGGGTGGGTTCAAAGAGGGTGTCTCCCTGACCGTGGACGATGAGCTCAACCGATGGCAAAAGTACGCGTACGGTGCGTTCGCATGTTGTCGTGCTTCACACACGCTTGACGTCGGTTGATACGGGCAGGATGCAGCGAGCTGATATTCTATCCCCTCGTCGAATGGTGGCGCAAAGGCCCGATCAACAAACAGTTACGGATCTTTGTGTGGTCCAACGCACCTGTGCACTACAAATTCAGCATGATGGCCTGTACGTGTTCTTCCATGTTCTCTCAATGGCCGATCAATCAACTCATGGCGTGTTCTGCTCAGACATGTTTTCATATTGTACGTGCGGCGTTGCCTGACCGTGTTTCACATTCCAACTCAGGGGCTATGCTAGATGGTATCGCAGCGGCGACAGCCATGTCGATTCTCAACTATTTCCTGCTTGGGTTCGGAATTCAGACCGACGGATACTATCTTCACAGCTTCGAAGTCTTTTTGGCGATTTTGGCCGTCTTTCCTGGATCAGGTAATTTGGGATACATCATGCTCGAATATCGATTGGGACATCGGGGGATATGGGCTTCGTCTGTAGAGACGGTCATGTGGATACCGTTCTTGTGCGTGTTTCGGTGTATGGTTGTGTGTCCCCGTTGACCCCCCACACATACATAGCTTCTTCTTCTTCGGCGGCCTCAGTATCCATTTGACCGTGGCCGTCCTCGCCCACCTCTTTTCCTACAACATCACCTGGGGCGCGACCAAAAAGGAAGTCGAGCGCTCCAACTTTTTCATCGAAGTCCCGCGGATTCTGAAACGCTTTTGGCTCGTGTTTTTGATCTCGCTCGCGTGCTTTGGGGCGATCGTGGTGTTTAGCATCGAGGGACTGGTGGGTGCGGACTGGTTGATTCCGGGGACGTATTGGGCGGTGGTGTTTCCGTTGGCGTTGGTGGCGGGGTGTCATATCGTGTTTCCGGTGCGTCGTGTCCTGTCTTTTGGTTGGGTCTGGGGGCTCACCGAGATGTGTAGATCGTGCTCAACCCGTGGTTGATGATCTTTTCGTATTGAATGGCAGGTGACCTACGCATGTACGATATGTACTTTCTCGCAGACGTGGACACTTTTTACTTGCACAGCTGCTGTTCTTGGTTTTTACACTGGTAGTATATAGAATGCATAAGATTATGGGTATTCAGATGATCACGGCGCTTGCCTGGAGGGTGGGATAATGGCATTGACATCTCGTATTAGTAAATGTTGTTTATAGCGACATTGATGCAACACAAGCAACATTTTGCACATATCTCCGTGCGATCTGTGTGTTGGCGTAGGGTCTCATGTCTCGTGACGCTTTGGGATCTCCCAAATGAGACTAGTGCGTTGGCATGGTTCTCGTTGGGTCATGTCACTTGATTCGAACGCGTACGACTTTCTACGGCATGGCATACATCGTCACCCACACACCACTGGCATGATCACGATGCATGCCCACCCCGTCCGTCTCCGTCCGGCGTCTGTTGATGCAGGGTCGCCCACGGTTCTCCTTCTCCTTCTCTTCTCCAACTTAGAAGCCTGAGCCAAGTATCAAAAAAAAAGTGTGTGTCTCGTGGAGAAGCGGGGCTTGCGCCGTTTGTGTGGGTCAAGGGTCGTGCAGGATGATCATCGCGATCGTGATGGTCTTGGTGTGGGGCTGGGGCGCGGGAACCGCCGGAACCGGACGCACCGGTTACTAGGGTCTCCCCGACGGGTGACGATACCGGCCAATCCGATCTTGGGAGAAAGAGGCGCGCCGACTTTTGGGTGCCGACATCCAGTTGGATCGGGATTAGACTAGGTCGCTTAGTGGGATGTGCATTCAAGTTGTCTATGACGTGGTGTGTGGCGGGTCGCGTTGAGCTGCCGCTGAGTGGCCTGAATGTCATAAGTATGTATGTAGTCCGTTTAGGTGCGCGGTTGTGACCTATCTCGGGAGCTTTTGCGCGGCATCGTTGGGGGGGTTGCGAGTGACCTGGGTTTAGTCCAGGTCCGGTGGATGGTTATCTCGGTAACAGGGTGCGATGCCGTGTGTTGGGGTAGACCTGGATGTGACTGTGTTTAGTCTAGACTAGGGTGTGGTTCTGATTGTTGTGAGGGCAACGTATGGAGACGATGAGGGCATACATACGTTTTGTCGTTGGTACGATGTACTATAGTGACTCCACCACTGGCAGGATTGAATGACGCACGCACTGGTTTTCGGTCGTCCTGAGATGGAGGCAGTGCGTCCAGTTTGTATGACATGTTTAGTCTAGTCTAGGTCGCACTTGAATGCAATGACGGCGAGCTCTTTCAAGTTAGACACACCCATTGAACACGCGAGGATCCCCTGATTCAGATTCATGGACAGAGCCCGAGTGGATGGCGACGCTTGACATTTCTCGACATCACGACGGTTGCCTGTGTGGGACCGATTTGGTCCCGCCATGACGTGGAGGAGAGTCAATCGACGAGGGGCGGGATGAATGGGTGATAAGCACTATGAAAGTGCCCTGACAGATTCTGTTCGAGCTAAACCTTCGGTGGATGGATTGTTGTGTTGGTCGGTGTTCAAGTTGTTCGAGGGGGAAGACGTCCTTGTTCTGCACCTCGTCTCGGCTGGTCGCACACTACCAACGCACCGCGTACAACATGCCAATCAAGTTGAAGGGGGGGGGGGGGGATAACGGGTGTGGGCATAGGGCACGCACGTCACGCAATGGCGATTGGCGGGATTTACAATGCACAAGTCGTTGGATACAATTAGACACATTCAGGACTTGTATCTTAATGATGAGGTGCACGCGTGTCAGAGCCAGGTCGGCTAGAGCGGGAATAAATTTGCCGGATAACCACGATCGGGGCTGTGTGTGCCCACCAATCAGGGCGTTAAGATTGACTGTGTGTGGGCGTGTGTTCAACTTGGTTGTTCGGCCCTTGATAAATGAGAGTTCTGAGACTCAGGGATGCAGTCGTACGTATTCGACGAATGGTAGCATGTTCTTCAGCTCTCTTCCATTTCAATGAAACATGCGAGCACTGGTTTCGGTTTTCCAAAGTCGGTTCTTTATGCCTCGAGGGTCATTGTGAGGCCTCGATTTGGACGTGACGTGACAGACGAGTCCAGTGTCGACCAACGGTGTTCCTAGACCGCTTAGGATGACCATGGTGACATTGACGAAATGCATTTAGCAACGTACGTACATGTTATAGCGGCACGCCAGGAACGGTAACAACGTTCATCCTGCCAGTGTGGACGATAAGGAACGATATGCGATGCACATGTATGACGGGCCAGCGCTGAAGTGGAATGGTCCAGACCGGACGCGGACTATCATACCGCCGACCGATCCGTGATGCGGAGGACGGGCGGCCGATGTACGACTGTTTGGTCATGATCTACGTAGCGTGTGTTGCGGATTGTACTTGGGTCTTGGCTTCAGGGCAGCCACTGGCAGGTTCACGGCGGGCGGGGCTGGCACATGACTCGGGCCTGACATGCGTGTGGTGGACGGTTCCGACGTGATAAATCAAAGAGTCGGGTGATCGGGAAACAATGAACCAATCGAGGTGAGCTGGTATTGTATTTCAAAGCCAACTGATGGGCGTGTTTCAGTGACCGAAACGGGAAAAATGAACGTGGAAGACAATGATGACGACCCAACACAATGGCGCAGACAGCATTCGAGTCGTACCACGATACCTTGCAATGCCCATCATGACGATAGGTCTAGAAGGTCAGTCTATCTTCATCCTGAGGATTCTTCACGCCTCGAGGCTGCTGCGATCAGCTCGGACGTAAACATGCTTCGCCTGTTCAGATCTCTTCTTAGCCTGCATGCGAGTGGCTGATATCGCGCTGCTGGTGATCCCCTTGTGCCTTTGCCATCCCTGCCATGATCCCACTCGGAAAGGAAACTCGTCGAAGGCCTTCTCGTGCGATGCGTACCTCTGGGAAGTCCAGTTGCCGTTATCCTCACAGCCAACAGGAAAAAAAAAAAGAAAAAGACAAGAAAAGAAAAGCGACCAATGCCAAGTGCGCGTTAGCTTGTCAAGACATTCCAAGTCGGTCACACAACCCGAGTCCCCGTTCTTTTATAGTATCTCCCTTGGCGTTGGTTCTCCTTCCACCCTCCCGCGATGGCTGCTATGGACTACGATCCCTACGATGCCCTCCTCCACCACGTCTATCAACAGGTACGTCAGCGGGCTTTTTTTTTCCTTTTTACCGCGCTCACTTTGAGATCAGACGCAGGGAGAAGGCTGGTTTAGGCCCGCGGAGGAACAGATCGCAACGGGCGTCTGCATTCGCACTGAAACGGGCCAGTTCAGACTCTTTCCCTACAACAATGCCTTGCTCGCGCCCTTTGAGGCCGCAGTTCGACTCCTTAATCCCGTTGTCGCCGTAAAGATCCGTAGCGCTGCCGTACATGCTGCCTTTGCCACCATGCGAGTTTGACTTTTGGCTCTCCTTTTCATTTAGACGTTAACCTCATCACCGCTCAGGTTACCCAACGACACCTCCATGTATATCGACTCGGACACCCAAATCCAAGTACTCGAAACCATGGGTGAACTGCCTCGTGCCGAAAAGGAGCAATGTGGCGCTTTCATCGTAAGATTCTTTTACCGTGTTAAACTCATGACTCACATCGTACATCTGGCGGATCCCAATAGCGAAACGAACGGGTTATAGTGGTCTGGGCAGACAGTTTCGAGGATATCATGCCACTCTGTCAAGATCTCGAGGCAAAGATGATCAAGCTCGTCTGGAGACATCGCCACATCGTGACAGCAACAAATACCCCGCTCAGTGGTTCTATGGACGGTTCGGAACTGCCATCGACAGCCACGTCAAACGTGGATCTGCCAGAGAGCGTCGCCATCGAAAAGATTCCCATCACCGAGGAGCAACGACCAGACATCAAGCCAACCAAGTCTGTGTGGCGTTGGGGATGGAGGGTGACCTCAAAGCCAGAGGAACCATCTGATCCCGAGAAAGACGGGTCTGTCAAGAAGCAGCCACGCCCAATTCGTCTTTATGCTCCCTTTTACTGTGGGTTTGCAGTGGCGATGTCATTCTGTAGGCTTTTGCGCCCTGTTCCTTTTCTGATCTCATTTTTGACATGTCTAGTCTTTATCGGAAGTGGGCTTGCCGTCCTGCTCGCAGAGTGGGTGTTAGATGAGCAATACATCCGGTTTACTCTCTTTGTCACAGCACCATTCCTATTCTCTGTCGCATTGGTGAGATCGTTGTTCAACTCGCATGGAAATCATCGTGCTGAAATAATCTAGTTCTTTTGCCTTCAGCTGGTTGGGAATCTGGCCTTGGTGTAGGTGGACATGGTATTCCCACTGTGACTTACTGAGACCGCTGTCAGGATCGGACCCGTAGCTCAGTATCACGAAAACTCGAGATACTATTCTGCCGTTCGTCCCCATCCAAACAGGGACGTCGACGCCGCCCTACCCCATATCACCATCGAACTGCCGGTATTCAAGGAGAGCTTGAAAGAGACCATGTACGTCCCCAAACCCTATCGCTCGATTCCCACCAGATCTCATCGACATCACAGTGGGCCCTCTGTCGCCTCCATCAAAAAGGCCATGCAAACCTATGCACGACAAGGAGGGACATCGTCTATCTTTATCCACGAGGACGGCATGCAGGTTATCAGCGAGGAACAGCGCCAGGAACGCATCACCTTTTATGCCAATCATAATATTGGCTGGGTTGCGCGTCCAAAGCATGAAAGCGCCCCGGATGGGTTCAAGCGCGCGGGGCGCTTCAAGAAGGCGTCGAACATGAACTATGGATTAGCGTTGAGCATAAAGATGGAAAGGCATTTGAAGGTGCTCGAAGAGGCGGTTGAGCGGGGGGAGATCGTGGAGAGCGAGCTGCAGTCGTTGGAGGATAAGGCGCTCGATCTGGCTGTCGAGGAGACGTATGAGGAGAGCGGGCAGAGGTGGCGTCCGTGGGCGGCGAATGGGAAATCGTTGCGGATTGGCGATATCATTCTCATTGTCGACGCGGATACGATTGTGCCGGAGGCGAGTAATGCTTGTTTCGTGGGTTTCTCGTTCTCATATTTGGGTGTAGGACTGTTTGAGGGATGCTGCACGGGAATTGGCAGAATGTCCAGATGTGGCCATCATCCAGCATGAATCAGGTTGGTACCCTTTCCTATATCCTTTGTTTAAATTCTGACATCGTTTCAAGATGTCATGCAAGTCGTACGCCACTACTTTGAAAACGGGATCGCACATTTTACACGGAGAATCAACAAGTGTATCTCTATTGGCTGTGCAAATGGCGAGGTGGCACCGTTTGTGGGACACAACGCGTTCTTGCGTTGGTCTGCTCTCCAAGATGCGGCGTTTGTCGATCCTGCAGATGGAAAGCAAAAGATTTGGTCCGAGTCGAACGTGTCGGAGGATTTTGACATGGCTCTGCGTCTACAAGTACGTGTTGTTAACGTCTGGTTTATCTGAAAGGCTAACGCTCGGGGGTTAGCTCAAGGGGTACATCATTCGGTGGGCGACGTACTCGCAGGGGGGGTTCAAGGAAGGTGTATCGTTAACTGTCGACGATGAACTCAATCGCTGGCAAAAGTACTCGTATGGCAAGTGTTTTGGACCGACCAACGGTACCCACGACGCTGAAATCCCTTGTGATAGGCTGCAACGAGCTAATCTTTAACCCGCTGATCGAGTGGTGGCGAAAAGGTCCGATCGCAAAGCAGTTGCGCATCTTTGTGTGGTCTGGCGCGCCAGTTCATTACAAGTTTGCCATGATGGCCTGTAAGGTGTTCGATCTTTCCCTGCGTTCGTATAACACTGACTCGTCCTCCTAGACATGTTCTCCTACTGTATGTCTTTTCTCATTCCTGCCCGATCCGACGATTGATGTCAATTGACCAGATGGTATTGCGGCGGCAGCCATCCTCTCACTCATTAACTACCTTATCCTCGGATTCCAAGTCCCGATCGACGGCTACTTCCTCCACAGTTTCGAGGTCTGGCTCGCATGTACTGTCGTCTTTCCCGGTCTGGGCAATCTCGGGTTCACCTTGCTCGAGTACCGTCTCGGACAACGTAGCCTGATGGCCTCGATGACCGAGAACCTCAAATGGGTTCCCTTTTTGTATGTCTCTTGTTTTCCCTTCCTCCTCTCCCTCACCGCCTCGACAGCTTCTTCTTTTTCGGCGGCCTCAGCATCCACCTCACCCAAGCCATCCTCGCCCATCTCTTTTCCTACAACATCACCTGGGGCGCGACCAAAAAAGAAGTCGAGCGTTCCAATTTCTTTCTCGAGGTCCCCAAGATCTGGCGGCGGTTCCGCGTGGCGCTCGTGTTGGCAGGCTTGACGGCGGTGGGGATGGTGGTGTTGAGTTCGGGGGTGGGGGTCGTGCCGGTGGAGTGGGAGGTGGACGCGCAGGACTGGGCGGTCGTGCTTCCGTTGGCGTACGTGTCTGCTTTTATCGTCTTTGGGTGGGGCGGGGTGGCTGATTCATATTGCCCTTGTAGGATCGTCGTGGGGTGTCATATTCTATTTCCGATCGTGTTGAACCCGTGGTTGATGATCTTTTCTTATTGATCTCCCCCTCTCCATTCCTTTTATCCTTTTTCGTCAGGCCATAATTGGACACTTGATTATTCCATGCAACATATGATACCTCGTTTTTTCAGCTGGGGGCTCTTTGCTTTGTGATGATGTGCTTAATCGGACTTTGTGAATAATGTTGATTGTTCCCCCCATCTCCTATGATAGTCGGGTGTGTCGGTGTAATATCGTGATTTGTTTTATAAATGTATTTGACAGGTGGAGATGGCCAGTCTAACTGGGTGTGCTCACTGGTGGTGTGTGTCGTGGTTGCTGACTGACTGCTACATCAGGAAATCCACACATTCCTTTACAGCACTTCACAGGCACTTTGCTCATACTTTTGACGAGGTCAATGTAAAGTAAAAGTTCACTTTCAAAAGTAGATCACAGATCTTTGATCCCACTTTCCTGATGCTTTCACTTGCTTTCACCAGTTCATCCACTTTGTGGACACCATACTATTTAGCCACTTTGTTGAGACACTGAAAGTGAACCAATAAACTAGAAAATGATAAGTAATGTATTTGCCACCTAGATATGAAATGGCCAGATGACCAGAAAACAGACAGAACAGAGGTACACTGAGCAATAAAAACATTGCAATATTTGCAACATTTGTAATGTTTGATGAATATTAGGCTAGCCATTGATGCTTGAAACAACCAAAAGACGACTTCAAATGAGGCTCAAGTCAAGTGGACTTAAACCCGAGTGGTTGTGAGGAGAGGAGAGGACTTCAGTCAGATGGCAAAGAAACCAAGTGAACTTGACTGGGGATGCCAGCCAAGGTCCTTGGTGTTTATATACTATTCTACTGTATGTACATGTTGTAGTCGTATCTAATGATCCACGTCTAAATGGAGCATAGGATCAAGGGTTTGACCATGAGGTGGGCATGAGTCATAAGAAGCATAGCGGAGATTAAGAGTGTGAGAGAACATGTGTTTCTGAAACGCTTCCTGAGTGGAAATGAAAGATAAGAAAGAAGCATGTCATGAAAGTGAAATGGAAGTTTCATAGAGTGGTGATTATCGTGGGAAAGGAAGCATGGTGTGAGAATGGCAAGAGTCAGCACTTATGACACAGTCTGGCTGTACCCTTTTGATATATGGGAAAGTGCTCCCTTTCCATCGTCTGACTTCCGTTGAAGCCTAAGGGTAAAAAGTAGGGTTGTAACAGGGAGTTGGAGTGTGAAGCATCCACTCGATAGTAGAACAAAGACTAAGAGTGTTGCAACTACAAACTTGTAGGCAATCACCAACTACTTAGATGTCAAGTGGATTTTTAGAGGTGCTTTGTAGGCAGTAGAACAGGAGAACTAGACTGGAGACTGAGCTCTGTCCAGTCTCGCTTTATATACTATTCTATGTGTAGATACATATTTTGTACCGATCTAGGTACATATCTACATAAGTCCATCCCCTAGGCCCAACATGATCGACATGAGGAGTCGGCCTGTGGCAGAGATTAATATGTACATGTGGTTACCAGCTGTTGATCTGCTGTGGGTGGGTAGAATGGAAGGTGTCAACAGTAATTAAAGATAAGGGATCACATCACAGTGATGGGGTGACTGGTGTAAGGTCTGTGATGATCATGATGTATTAAATACGTACTGTGATCTGTGGGGTGAATTGTTACACATGGCCATGGGTATGGTTGCGCGCAGACCTACTAATGCCTAGTAGGATCGAGGGGTTGGTCGTTCGTGTATACGACAACGTGGGACCAGCCATGAAGTTGCTGGGTCGAGGGCACCGTCTAGGGTGTGGATGGGTCAAGGGTTCACCACTTGTCTAGCTTGACAAGTGGGTCGAAAGTTCAAGGGTAGAGACACACAAAGGCAGGTGAGCTGTAGTGTGAAGCACTCACTTAATGGTAGAGTGAAGACTCAAGGAGTAAAGACAATGGATTGCTAGCACTAACTAGGCGACAAGCCGTAGATAGAACTAAGCTAAGGAAAGAGGCAGAGAGTCCTGTTGAAGGGTTTATATAGGAAAATAAAGGTGTGACAGTTACGTGTCACAATGGTTAAGGGCTGGCATGGGAAGCGGTGTTTGAGAAGAAACCAATGGCAAAACCACGCATGAGAAAGAAACGTTAAGGGCCGGTGCATGCAGCATGAGAAGATCAGAAGAAGAGGAGTACCTGCGCAGTGGAGGATAAACACGCTTATGAGATGTACGGAATGTTGTAGAACGACATGGAAGGAATGAGGTTAAGCGTGAGAAAGGAAAAGTATTAGTCCGATATTGTAAGAAGAGAAAAAGTGTTCGTCCTGCGAGCAAATTGTAACATTACCCCCTTAGTAACCTGAAGCTACGGCGAGGATTCCTTACAAGTCCTGAAAGGCGGGTCCTGGGGAGCCGGTTATGTTGGCGTAGCCGACATCATCTAGCTTGTCTCCGTCCTCATAGGGGGAAAGGGCACAAGGTGAGGAAGGCGCGGGATGGTAAGATTGTTGAGAGGAGGAGGAAGACTGACGAGAGGTACGGCGGGGTGTGGCTCGGCAGACGATCTGTCTGTTGCGGAATGCAGCTTGGGGGTGGCGGGGAGTAGACGTAGACAAGGATTGAGTATGGGGAGAGGTGAGGCGAGAGGCAAGGGGGTGAGAGGATCCTGGGCAATGGGTGAGAGAGTGACCAGGTGCCTGTCAGTGGCATCCTGTACAGACATATTGTTGGCAGGACAGTTGGGTATGCCCGAGACAGTGGCACTGGAAGCACCGTTGGTTGAAACGAGGGTGTCCAGGATAGACGTGATCTCTGCCATTTCGACCAGTCCACCAGTCGTTGAGAGTCTGCCTGTGAATAGGTGATCCGTCCCTCAAGACTTCATTTCCAAGTCCTCGACCAGCGGCGGCTAGATCTCGGAAATGGTTATCGACGTCGAGGAGGAAGGTATCGTAGCCCATTTGGAAGGCATGGGCATACAACTGGTAGCGTGCGTGATAAATGAAGTCCTGCATGGTCCTGCTGAGGGTAGTGTGAGGGAATACCTGGCCTGAGCTGGAGACGAAGGTGGTGATGTGGTTTAATTGCATTGCGGTTTCGAACCAAGTAATGATGGGCGAGCCATCGGAAGAATAAACACTAATTGGAACGCGAAGACGATCGTCAGACATAAGTGAATGAAAACGAACATAATCCTCATCGGTAAACCACTCTTCCTGGAGTTGGTTGGTGTGTCAATGGGCGGAGACATCCAGAGGAACTTGGGAGTCCCATCTGGAATGAGTGATGAGAGAGTCTGAGCTCAGTGCACAGACAAGCTGGGGGCGATGGACGCCTAAGAATGAGGGAGGTCTGGGAGAAGGTTCCCGATGGGGTGGAGGGGTAAACGTCGGTGAGGATTGGATCCTGCCCGAGACAGGAGAGACGTGGGACTGGGGAATATCGCCAACAAGAGTGGCGAAGTTGATAGGTTGTGGGGTGGCGGGGCAAGTAGGAGAGACCCTCTTGGGGTCGGTAGAGGGAAGGTGGACTGCACTGGGGTTGGTGGAGGGTGCGGCTGTAGGGGTGTCGACATTGGTGAATTCGATAGCCATGAGTAGAAGATGGAGAGGATTTATTTGCGGCGTGGTGGGCAAGCGGATACAAGAGAGAAAGCGTGGGGGTGACGCTTTTTATAATATTCTAGTAGCTCTGATGAATGTTTTAGGTTCCACTCGGGCTTCCATGATTCTTCTTCAGCGGAGTACCCTTTCCATCGGATCAGGTACTGATGGGCCAATGGCATACCTCGATGCTGTATGATTTGTTCTATTTCATATTCTTCTTGTTCTTCCACAAGATCCAGAGGCAGTGTGGGGAAGTTCGGACCGTGGACATCGTTTTCGTGATAGGGCGATAACAGAGAAGCATGGAACGTGTTGTGGATTTTCCACATTCGTGGGAGTTGGAGGCGATAGGAGACGGGGGATATGACGTCAGAGATAACGAAGGGGCCTTCACGTTTCGTGGTGAACTTCAGATCTTGGACGGACCTTTTAAGGTTCTTGGCCTCTAGCCAAACTCGTTGTCCTTTCTCGAAAGGTATGAATTTTGACTTAGACTGGGACATCATGACTTGTCGCGCAAGCCCATGGGATGCAAGGGCTTCGTCTCATAGGGCGGTCAGCTTTTTGAGGCGAGTTTCTACAGTGGAGATGTTGGTTTCAGCAATCACCGAAGGAAGGGCATGGGGTTCATATCCCATCATGAGGTAAAATGGGGACCTGCTGGTGATGGAATGAGGGCGGTGATTGTGTGTAAATTCTGCGTGGGAGATGTGATCGGACCAAGTAGAAGGATGGTCTCCGCAGTAGATGTGGAGATAAGTCTCGACTTCCTAGTTGACGCGTTCAGTTTCTCCATCGGTTTGGGGGTGGTATGCTGTGGAAAGGGAGAGGTCGTAGTTGAGAAGTCGGCCAAGTTCTTTGGCGAAGGTGGAGGCGAATTGCGGACCGCGATCTGAGATAACTTTCTCATAGAGTCCGAAGTGGAGGTAGACTTTGTGGAAAAAGAGTGCTGCTACGCCTTCCGTGGTGATGATCTTCTTCGTAGGGCAAAGAATTACCCCCTTAGTAAGGCTGTGGTCCACCACGACCAATAATGAGTCGAAGCCCCCAGACAGTGGGAGATCAGTGATAAGATCACAGGAGATCTGCTGGAAGGGGCGGGAGCAAGAGGACAGGATAGGAACAAGGGGAGGAGACGTAGGGTGTGTGTTAGCCTTGTTGTGCTGGCACACGGCACAGCTGTCTACGTAGGAGTGGATGAAGGTGGCAAGACCGGGCCACCAGAAGTCAGGTCTTGAGATAGCCAGGATGGCCAGCAGAGTCATGGTCATGGGAGCATTGGACCACAGCGTGGCGAAGGTCACAGTCGGGAGGGACGTAGACGCGTCCCTGATACTGGAGGACACTGTTGGAGTATTGCCAGTTGGTGAGGTGAGAGCGGAAGGCGGGGGGAAGGGAACTGTCGAGTTCCTGTAGTTTGTGGAGAACGAGGTCATTGGAGGCGGAGGCGGATGCAATGTGGTTGGAGAGGGCGGAGTCGATGAGGTGGACGAAGAGGGCTGTCGAACTACTTAGTATTAGCTACTACAGTTAGTGTGAGACTTACATCACATAAGTACTATACAGTAGCTACTAACCCCTGTAGTATATATAGGGAACCGAGTCCACCTCGGATAATAACAACGAGTTTACCTCTTGTCCCAAGACCACCATCTGTCTACCAGCAGGTGAGTTGGGCTTCCTCCTGCATATCCTGCTCAACAAGGGCATCAGGGAGGAGGGTGATGCCGGTGTTGTCAGAATCAGCATGGGGGAGGAGGTCTGGGCGGCAGGAGAGGGCATCCAGGCCGGCGAGTTGGGCACTGGGGACATGAGTTATGGAGTAATCATAATCGGCGAGGTCGAGGAGCCAGCGGGCTTGACAACGGTTGAGATCTTGGAGGTGGCGGAAGTATGTGAGGTTCTTGTGGTCAGAGAATACTTTGACGGGGAAGGGAGAGCCATGGAGGTATTGCCTCCAGGCTTTGAAACCGCGTATAACAGCCAAGAGCTCTTGATTATGGATGTCATAGTTGTGTTCTGAAGAAGAAAATGATTGTGACAAGTAGGAACAGGGATGCCAATCCCCATTCACATTGGTTTGTAACAAAATACCACCCGACGTGTATTTAGAGGCATCGGTGGCCATGGCAAAAGGATGAGAAATATCGGACATAAAAAGAACAGGCTTACGGAGGAACAACTCCTTGAGTTGTTCGAACGCGGTCTGTTGTGAAGGAGTTCAGGCCCAAGACATAGTCTTTTTGGTGAGGTCAATGAGTGGTCAGGCGATATTGGAATAGCTGGGGATAAAACGTCTGTAGAAATTAGCGAACCCTAGGAAGGAACGGACATCTTTGACTTTTTGCAGCATGGGCCACTTAGCAATGCCATCTAGTTTGACAGGGTCCATAGTGAGTTGGCCTTCTTTGACAATCATCCTGAGGTATTCGACTTCTGGAACGGCAAATTGACATTTCTCCAGCTTGAGATGGAGATGGAGATCCGTCATCTGTTGAAGGACACGGCGAGTGCGTTCGGTGTGGGTTGCGTCGTCTGGGGAAAAGATTAGGAGATCGTCCATGTAAATTACTAACCATCCTTCAGTGATTAAATCGCAGAAGGAGTCATTCATAAATCATTGAAATGTCGTGGGTGAGTTAGTCATGCCAAAGAACATAACTATGGGTTCAAAGAGGCCTTTATGAGTAAGAAAGGCACCTTTCCACTGGTGCCCATCTTTAATTTGTACATTATTGTACCCCCAACATGGTATGTTCATTGAGATACCGGTAGTCTTGGCAGGGGTGAAGTTTGCCATCCTTCTTTTTAACAAAGAAAAATGGTGACGCTTGAGGGGAGTTTGAAGGGCGAATCTTGCCGGCAGCAAGATTTTCGTCAAGGAAGTCTTCAGTGGCTTTCTTTTCGTCAGGGGTAAGCGGGTAGAGTTTGCCAATCTTTGGGATAAATGATTCTTTGACATTGATTTCATAGTCATAGGGTCTAGTTGGAGGAAGAGAGTCAGCTGACTCCTTGGCGAAGACTGAGGTGAATTCTTTGTAGACATCTGGGAGTATCACTTTCGGCTTAGCCTTTTCTGCAGCAGCCGCGAGTTCCATAGTGGTGGTGAGCCTAGCGACAAGTTTTGGATGTGTCTGGTGGTATCGGGATCCTGACTTGAGGACTCGTTGGCAGGAGTTAAGGTGGAGCGCGTGGTGGACATAGAGATTTCCATCTGGCATGTCAAGGAATGTGGAGAGGGTGTGGTCGGGGATTGTTTCGATCATTACATGGCGAGGTAGTGTTAAAGGAGGTGCTTGAGGTTGGGCATCATTGTGTCACTTGAGATCGGCGACGTGGATGTGGTAGAGAGAGATTGACTCATCTACTGTCTCTGGGATATTGATTGTCTGCAATGACCAGTTGATGGAGGGGTTCATGAGTCGTAACCAGGGTGTTCTGAGAATTACGTTCTCGGACCCGCAGTGCATGACGTGGAAATGTACATGCTGAGCGATTCCGTCAATGTTGGTAAAAAGAGAGGCGGTGTAATGGATGGCCCCCCTGGCATTGGGGGTTTGATCGACGTTGTTGACAGGGATGGGCGTCGGGAGTTTATCGAGGGGGAGTCAGTGTTTTCGAGCGAAATCCCAGTCCAGGCAATTGATGTCTGTTGCGTCTACAAGTCTTTGTAGGCAACCACCTGAATACTAGGCGTCGAGAGGAGGATTTCTTAAGTGCTACTTGTAGGAGAGAATTAAGAGAACTAGACTGGAGATTGAGCTCTGTCCAGTCTTGCTTTATATACTATTCTACGTGTAGATACATGTTGTGTATCGATCTAGATACGTATCTACATAAGTCCATCCCCTAGGCCCAACATGATCGACATGAGGAGTCGGTCTGTAATGGAGATTAAAATATACATGAGGTTACCAGCCGTTGATCTGCTGCGGGTGGGTAGAATGGAAGGTGTCAATGGTAATTAAAGATAAGGGATCACATCACAGTGGTGGGGTGACTGATGTAAGGTCTGTGATGATCATGATGTTTATTAAATACGTTCTGTGATCAATGGGGCGAATGTGAAGGAGTGAAAGAGAAGCCCATTGATCCTGTAGGGCCCGTAGATCCCCTGTGTTTTGCACAGTGTCTAGGTCAGGTTTTCCCTTGATAAGATAAAAGAGAGCGTTTGTATGCGCTGAGTAAAGGTGAAAAATACATAGCTGTAACAATGTCTGCACTGCTATCGATGAGGGTGCGGGTGTCAACGGTTTTCATGGTGTGCGAAGGATCAATGAGTTGCAGAGGAATACGCATTGATTTCTTGGATGTGGATATAAGTACAGGTGCACATGTAATAGAAGGAACTACTGACGTCGAGGCAGCATTCCGTTTCAAAAATCCTGGGAAGTAAAAGCGACGTGAGACACTTTTGGTTCTTCATCGTCGTCTTCATCTATTTCTTGTAGTCAAGGGATTTCTTCTTCGTCCTCAACTTCCACTTCTATAACCTTCTAAACAACCTTCTTTGGCCTCAGGGTGTTTGAAGTGAATGTAGGGCAGGCGGTAGCCCAATGTCCTTTCTGGCGGCAGCGGAAGCACCTGCCTTCTTTGCGACAGTGTTCACGCTTGGCGGGGGTGAGTCATTGGAGACGGACGGCGTCAACGTCCATGGCGTTTGGATCTTTAGTGGGGGTGGGGGTGGAGTACTGATGGTACATGTGGCGCGTGTTGCAACTGGTGTTCATTGAATACTGAAGCCGATCTTTTTCCCAACACACCCCATGACTGTGATGTGATCCCTTACCTTTAATTACCGTTGACATCTTCCATTCTACCCACCTGCAGCAGATCAACGGCTGGTAACCTCATGTACTTATTAATCT